>WTSP01012207.1:0-29772 GCA_025331215.1 Actenoides lindsayi
CTGCCCCATCCCTGGCACCATTGCAGGGGAGGTTGGCCAGGGCTCTGAGCACCCTGCTCTAGTTGCAGATGTCCCTGGGAGATGGACTAGATGACCTTGCAAGGTGCCTTCCGACCCAAACCATGCAATGATTCTATGAAAAAGTATATGAGGCTGACAAACTGACCTATACAAGTGGGACTTTTTATCTGAGGGTCTCATCCTGTCATTCCCCAACATTCAAGCATCACAGGTCATTTAAGCAGAAGGATGAAAAGTGGGCTGGAAAGCACGATCCGGAGAAGGAACAGGCTTCCATCTGACACCTGTGTCCATGTATATATATGTATACACAGTGTACTCACATGTCACCTCCCAGCAAAGTCTCCACGGTATCTGCCCTTGCTCAGCACCAAGGTTCCCAGTCAGCCTTGCTGAAACCACAACCACAACTCTCCCTCACAAACCACAGCCCAGCAGCTTCCCCACTTCTGGGAAGAGTTTCTTCAGGGAAAAATAGGCTGGGAGCTTTCGGTCTCCACTGTACAACAAGCAAGAGATGTCCTCAGCACCTACCTGCCAGACTGGAAGGACTTTCTCTATGTCATTCAAGTTGATGCCGTCACCGTCTTCGTATTTCCCTTTTCCAAGCCTGTGGTGAGAAGAAAACAAACAAAACCACGTGAAACCTCTCTGGCACCAACGTTGATTTTCTCGTAGGGCACACGGGGGAGATGAGCTGGTGCTGCAAAGAACCCTCTTGAAAACACAGAGGCTCTCAGACGGCCTCCAAAACACTCCCACGCGGGCAGAGAGCTGTTAATACAAAATGAAATGCTTGGCTCTGTCCTCTCCACCGGCACCATAGCAGCCAGGAGAAAAAGCAAAGCCAGTTCCGAGCCGCAGCGGTGGACGAAGCAATTCCCAAACCCAGAATCAATTCCAAAAACCGAAAGCAAAATCCACCTGGAGAAAAACGAACGACAAAAAAAAAACAAACCCCACCCTGAACCGACAAAACAAAACAACAAACCCAGAGAAACGAGGTCTGAGGAATGAAAAATGCATCCTTGGAAGCACGGCACATTTGTTGAGTCTCCACGGGAGCTCCAGTTCCCCTGCTGGGAAAGGTGTCGGGGAACAAGCGCAAACAGAGATCTCAGCCAGCCAATGGCAAATGGCATCAGCACGCAAAAAAAAAGTGGGGTGAGAAGCCAAGCGTTGACAGACCAAACACATCACTGGCAGCTGAAGGACCTTCTGGTACCAAGAAAGAAAGAAAAAAACCCACAAAAAAAATGAGCAATCCAAAGATAATCACTAGCTGGATGCAGAGAGTTTGTAATCATAGAATCACAGAACGGTAGGGGTTGGAAGGGAACTCCGAGGATCAGCGTCCAACCTCCCTGCCAAAGCAGGACCAAAACTAGGGCAGATCACACAGAAATGCATCCAGCCAGGTTCTTGGAAGTCTCCAGAGAAGGAGACTCCACAACCTCTCTGGGGAGTCTGTTCCAGTGCTCTGTAACCCTTAGAGTAAAGAAGTTCTTCCTCCTGTTGAGGTGGAACTTCCTGTGCTTCAGCTTGAATCCATTGCCCCTCGTCCTATCACAGGGCACAAGTGAAAAGAGGTTGTCTCTGCCTTCTTGACACTCAGCCCTCATGCATTTATAGACATTAATTAGATCCCCTCCCAGTCTTCTCCTCTCCAAATTAAGAAGCCTTGGTCTCTCAGCCTTTCCTCATAAGGCAGGTGTTCCAGTCCCTTCATCATCCTTGTATCCCTCTGTTGGACTCTCTCAAGTAGATCTCTCTCCGTCCTAAATTGGGTAGCCCAGAACTGGACACAATACTCCAGGTGAGGTCTCCCTGGGGCAGAGTAGAGGGGGAGGACAACCTCCCTTGATCAATAATGATACAGATAACCAATAACAGTACTGGTAACCTGTATTGGTAACCAATACAGGAAGAAGTTTCCAAAAATGACACTTTAAAAAGTTAGTGGAATTTGTTTAGCTGTATACTACAGAAGTTCATCGACGTTTTGGTGTCAGATATCAATGCTCAAATTACAGACTTAATCTGCTTCTTCCCCTCTCCCCAAGTCCACATCAGCATTTCTAAGAATCTGCTACCAGCAAAGGAGACACTTCAGCCAGGATGAAACTTAAATACATTCTGCAAAAACAAGGAAATCAGCATAAAACTCATTCTGTTCTTCAGTTTTAAAGATCAGACTCCAAAGCAAACAGCAAGCTACTGTTACCAGTACTCAGAACAAGAACAAGGTACTGTATTGGATGCTTGATCAGCTTTGAACTGCTTAGGTATGTATGGGCAATACTAGTGCCACAGTAATGTTAGAATGTTGTAAATTTAAAACAGTTCTGTATTGTAAAAAAACAAAGCACAAATAAATAAATAAATATGCCAAGTTTGCTAGATCTACTATTTCTCAACTTATTCATAAGCACAAGTACCAGCAGAGCACATTTTAGTAAAAACGATGCAACTCACCGAGAGAATTTTTAACTGTGAAAATATCAACCCTAAGTTATCTGCAAACAACCCTGAGATTTAACGTATTTACTTCTATGTATCTAGAAAAGACAATAGAGAATTCTATTTAAACAAGGAATAACCCAATTTACCCAAAGTATTTTAACTGCATGAGTAAAGTAAGCCATAATCCAGAAATGGTGAGATCTACTAAATGCCTGTGTATCTGAATGATAGCCTTACTGTTATCAGTATTAAATAAATTAAGCAAATACTTCTAGCAATAGTATAATATGCTTAGATAATAACAGCTATGAAAGAATAGTGTTTGTAGGAAGTTATCTAAGTTCTGCTCACATCAGTTTAAAAAAGCATTCTGACAATACTCCATCAATGAGTTCTGACAGTAGAGTTTACTGTAACTCTAATCCCATAACAAGATATCTTTTACTGATTGCATTCCAACACTGTTAGAGTATTTTAGCATGAACAAGCAGTTATTCTAACAATATTAAACTCCCAAAACATACACAAAGTGTAAGGCCAGAACACTTGTTCCAACTAGTTAAAATTCTAGGCAACCAATAGTTTTGTCTCAGAAACAGAATTAACTAGCTCTCATTAACTCCCAAGATTTCATAGAGAGGAAGGAATTATTACATCAAATGACACAAAGCTGGGCACTCTCTCTTCTGGTCCAGTTTTAACCATCTGTCATTGACACAGATGTGCTAGAAAAGCTACACACTGTTACAAAAGAGAAGTTTAGAGTCATAGTCTGCGTATCTAAGACAGAAAAGATGCTACTCTTAACAACCACGACAAAATAAAGCTCCTTGCAGAGCAAGGTACTTTAATTTCAGGCGCATTTAAAACTAAATACACAGAACTAAGTTCTGCACATATTCCTTATGGTCACCACATTCACCCAATGTTATTTTGTTACTTGAACCACTGTAGAACTTCTGTACACACGAAATACGGCTCTTCAACACAAAATGTGTAGTAGTTTGGGGAGAGTACTGTATGTTGTGTGTTTGTGGTTTTGTTGTTGTTATTGTTGTTGTTACGGGGTTTATTTGGTTTTGTTTTATTGTGGGTTTTTGTTGGTTTTGCTTGGTTTTAAACAGACTAACAGCAAGGTCACAGTTTGCATACAGGAGTATTAGAAAAAGCACTTTTAATTGTGCTTTTATAATAGTATTTCAGTGTTACTTTGATATTTATTTTAGCTGTTGGACAAGCTGTATGGAAATCAGTTTATTACAATATACTGTAGTAGCACAGCTTTTTTACAGCATGCAATAAAGAAAATTACTTGGAAAATGTACCAGAATTCCACAGGCACTTAAATTATTTTTAGGTACATATTCACATCTCCTTTTATGTAGTATCTCGAATTATTCTTCAGTTTTGAATGGAAAAATTAACAGATCCATAAGGAATATAAAATTAAAGCAGCTACAAGTAAAGTCATAAATAAGAAAAATTCAGAGTTAAAAAAGTTTGTCATTGTGTCTAACTTACACCATTGTGATTGCAATCAAAACCAGTAGCACTGTTGTTATTTATTAAGGAATCACTGCTCACTGCTTGGGTTTAGAGAACCTTGAACAAAAGAAATGAAACCACTAAAATTACTGTTCAAGTATTATGCTATATAAATTAACTAAGTTACACCATTTCAAAAAATATAGAATATAGAACTTGATTAATAATTTTATTCATTTGCCTCTGCTAGGGATGCTCCTGTCATGAATATCTCTTACATGTGTATTTTGTACACAGATCACATTGATGTATATGGTAAAACATATCAGTTTTGGAAAACATATAAAGCAAACGCTACATAGTCCTATGTGTCTTGGAAAAGTTCAAACCTCATAAAATATCTAATATGGTTCAATGTTAAGCACATGGAGTTCCCAAGACAATGCAAGAAAGCAATGACAAATGTTAATTTTGCAATCTGACTAATTTGTATTTGACATTTTTCAAAGAGACACTAATAGATACCCTATAAATTATGTGTACATGCATACAGAGTACATACTACAGAACACAACTCTAGAATATAGTGCATGGTGATATCAATGTAGTGCCAAGCCTGAGAAATTTGTATCGTTTGTATTTCTCACTAGTCTTACACCGAAAGAAAATTAAACTTGTAAGTAAAATGCCCAAATAATAGATACTCCAATTATTAGCGAAACTAATTGATTTCACTCTGTATTTGCAAAACCAGTACTTTTCAGGATTGGGAGGGAGAATGTGCTTATGAAATCGTCATTATGTACCAGTATTGAAAGTTTTTGCCACAATTACATTACAAAACAGCTTTGCTATAGAATAATAGAATTTTCTATATTGTGGCTGGCATTAAGGCTACAGCCATCTCCTTAAACCCCAGCTAAATTTTGTTCAGAGGAAATTCATGCTTGTATGAATAACACTCTTTGCACAAAAATACACAGATTAAAAAAACAAACCTTTCCCAAACAGTTTCTTGCTGACCTATTGTTTTTCAGCTTGCAAACATAGCATGATACTATTAGTTTCCCAACTGTTAGTTTTAGTAATTTTTGTTTTAAAATTAAAGTTCTATGTGACTGGGTTGCAAACCAGAAACATGCCTCATGTCCTAAGCAGTCAATACTTGTAAGCAAGTGCCTGCTACAACTAATTCTGGCAAAACCAGCTTACAGGCAGCTGTAAACTGACAGTTTTCAATGCTACTGCCAGTTAGACAGAAATCTTGGCACTGTTAGTCAAGAAGCTGCTTTGTCTCTCAAGAAATTCCTCCCTCCATGTGTCATTGTACTGTGCGGAACACAATAATGCATAATAGAAAACAATAATGATGCACTTCAGCCACTTCTAAGTATATATACTCATTTTAAGTAGATTCAGAAAATAAACATACATTATTTAAAGACCTAATTATTAATCAAATACTTAGAAGATTATTTAAATTAGAGAAATATCTCCATGCTCTCCTGAAAAAGATTTTTTAATTCTATCTATCAGTAAGAAAACTAGTTCAATCTGACTCACCAATACCTTTAACATTTCTCTAAAAATTTAAAGTATGTATCTAAAACAATCCCAAGTGATCTCTGGTCTCCCATTCTAGAGTAGCAAATTTTGAGGACTTTCTTTCCAATTACCTTACATGTGTCCTAAATTGGGACACATGCTTAAGTGTAATTTAACTACAGGAAGGTTATTTTATGTTTATTCTTCCTGAGTAGGAAGTGTGGAGAAGGTGATCCTTTATGCTTTTTTTACATATCAAAGTTTTACTTACGTATTTTTAAACCACTGAGGAGATTATATGAACTGTCATGTGTTAAGTGTGGTATACTTGGGAGACAAACAGAATACTCCTTGGATATTTGACGAACAATTTATTAATCTAATTACTGAGGTAGCACAGGCATGCTGTTAACTCTTGAAGATTTTAGAAGAGCTACAATCACTAGATGGATCCAGCTCCCACCCTCTTTTCCCATGACTATAAATTTTACTTCTTCTCTTATTTACTTTCACCATTGAAAAAAGGTCCATTTAAAAAGTGAGCTTACTCACCAGGTGGGTCTCCCAGACATACACAGCTCTAGCTGTAAAGCCACACAGAAGCCTGTTAAGCGGCCTGCTGCCAAGAACTGGCTTTAGATCTATTTATAGCATAAAACATGGTGAAGGCCAGATAAGTCTTATTAGCCTATTTAACAGCTATTTGAAGATTGGTTTCTTTAAGATGCAATAACTTAAAAATAACTGCATAAGCTTCAGTTTCTTCAAAATGTTTTAAAGCTTAAGCAACTCCCTATTAAGTTTGTTACCAACACCACTCTTAAAAGCCTATAACACTTCAAATAACTAGAGTATGTTACATTAAAGGATGTCATGAAGTCAAACCAACTGAATAATTACAGCAAACAAGCCATTCATTACATTGCCTTCAAGCAAAAGCCTGTATATGCATACTGAATCAGCAAGATAAATTAAAGAACTAATACCTTTTTGTAACTGGATTTAAATAAGCTAATTTTGGTCTTTGGCACTGGGTCTCAATAACAGCGGAGAGGCTTAAAATCACAGACCCATGTAGCTAAAACAGAGAAGAATAAACATTAGTGCTGCACAGATGTCATTGTAGGCAGAAAGAAGTAACTCCAAAAAAGAAGAATGTGACAAAAGGATTTCAAGAAAAAAATCTGAACTCAGTGTATGTTATGGGGACAAATGGAAGATACTTGACAAGCATGCCAAAAAAAAAAAAAAAAAAAAAAAAAAAAAAAAAAACAAAGAAAACTGTATTGGAATCATTCATGGCCACATTAGTGTCAATCAAAGTCTTGCGAAACAACTTCCTCTCAGGAAACACTAATTCTTGATTCACAGTTAAGGAAGGAAGGAAGGAAAAAGAAAAAAAAAGAAAGAAAAAAGAAAAAAAAAAGACAGAAAAAGGAAATAACAAGCAGAACTGATAACCATTTATGAACTGCAAGTAGCAGGGCACATCATTTTGTTACAGGAAATAAAACAACTAATGCCGACCTGAGTTTGCTACATCTCACACTCAATGGGATCAAAGCATATCTTAGAATAACATCCTACCAGTTTAACATTCCTGTTTAAATTCCACTGTCACTTAAAGGGAAGGGGAAATCAACTTCATAATTAAACAGAATTAAATGATGGTTTTAAGTTAAGCTCATTTTTTTCCACTCCTGTGCAGGATTTAGTAATGGTGGTCCAATGACCTACTCAAATGTCTACAATTAATTTAGCAGAGACTGAAGCAGAAAAAAGAACTACCTCGTACCCAGGTGTTTCACCTACTATCTCTCTCCTCTATACAAGTCCCCATGGAAAACCCATGAGGAACATGTATGTTGATTCATGTTTCTGTGACAGATGCAGTGAAAAACTACCTTTGAAAAACAACCCAGTTCTTGCTTCTGTTTACAATGCAAAATGAGAGGAGGCTGTGAAGCCACTAAAACTTTAATAATAATTAGGTTTACTAGCACCTAACTCCATGGAAACCTTGCCCATACTCACAGCTTCTATTATAACAAACATTAACTAGAATGTGATGTTCAGAATCACAGAAGGGGGAAAATACTAGGCTCCTTCTTAGCTGTAGCTCTACTGTCTTACACCCTTTTAAAGAATGCTTTATTTCAGTTCTGTTAGTAGCTTTGCAGAGCTGAACACAACAGCACCACGCTGTGGGAGAGAGCCTCACCATGCACAGCGAATGAGGCAGCAAGTAGGAATTGAGGCACCATAAGAAATGTCCTGTGTGTCCCTCAGGTTTAAAAGGAAATGAGGTCGGGAATGCTGTCTGATAAATTCAATCTTTCGTTTCGTACTGAAAGTTAAGATGACAAACTTAAAGATATATCACAGCCAGATTTTCAATATATTTCTGATCACAGCAAACATGAGCATGTAGAAACTGTGCATCCTATTCTCACTATTTTTACAAACTCCAAGATAGTGAAAATAGTATCAGAGGCCATTCCACTCAGATACACATGCAAACCTGGATTAGATCCAAATGAAAACTCAACTCAAGCCTTCAGCCTACTGCTGAGGAAACTTGCCACAGAGCTTATAAAAAACATGAGATATACTACCTCTTTCTCTAAGTCTTGTACACAGAATCAGAGAATGGTTGAGGTTAAAAGGGACCTCTGGAGGTAATCTGGACCAGCCCCTCTGCTCAAGCAGGGCCACCTAGAGCAGACTGTGGAAGATCATCGTCTTTTACAAAACTCCAAGGATGGAGACTCCACAACTCTGAGTAATCTTTGCCAGTGCTCAGTCATCCTCACAGTAAAAAAAAAAAAAAGTCTCCTGCTGTTCAGACAGAACCTCCTATGTTTCCATTTGTGCCCATTGCCTCTCTCACCTCCTTAGCCTGCCAGTAAGACTCCTCTTAAGTTAGCCCAGGATATCGTTAACCCCTCCTTGTGGCAAGGGCAACCCATGTGTTGAACTTGGTGTCCATCAGGACCACCACAGTGCCTTTTTTTACAAAAATGCTTTCCAGTCAGGTGGCCACAACATGTACTGATGCAGGGGATTGTTCCTTCCCACCTGCAGCACTTTGCACGTTTGTTGTTAAACTCCATAAGGTTCCTGTCAGCAACTCTGGATGGCAACAGGACCCTCTAGTGTATCACACTCCCAGTATGGTGCCATCTGCAACTTTGCTGAGGATACACTCTGTCCCATCATCCAGATCATCAATGAGGATATTGAAGAGGATTGGACCATGTATTGACCCCTAGGGTACAACGCTAGATTCTGGCCTCCACCTTTGACTTTGTGTCACTGATGAGCACCCTCTGGGTCCAGCTATTTCATCAGTTTTCAATCCACCTCACTATCTGCTCATCTATCCCTAACTCCTTCAGCGTTTCTATGAGGATTTTATGGGAGACAGTGTCAAAGGTCTTCCTGAAGTCTAGATAGACTTTTTTTTCCTAGACAAAAAAATGTGGAGTTGTTCCAACTGCAAGTAGGGACCAAAAGTCCTTGAAAACAACTGACAAATCTAGCACCCGATTAAATATAAAACATTTGGCCTATGAAGAAAACATGAGGAAAATGAGCTTGTATAGCCTAGAGAAGATAAAGTGTAACAGAGTACCTATCAGTAGTCTTTCAACACCTAACAGGTTATCGAGAAGACAAAGTCAAGGTCTCTGCCAAGGTACACAGTGGAAGAGTGTGTCACAACAGTCAAAGAGAAACAGTGAAGATTCCTGTTGGATAGAAGAAAAACATTTTTCCCTAGTAAGATAAACACAGAAACAAGATGCCCAGAGAAATTCAGGATCTCCATCTATTTCTACACCCAACTGGACAAAGCCTTGATCAATCTGGTTTGGACAAACTGGATTTGAGATCTCTCAAGCATGCTTTAATTTGAATGAGTCTATGAAATTAATTTTACTTTATGTTTTCAGTGGCCTAACAGCACACACATAGCCAGCACACACATAGCAAGCACACACAGCATAACGCCTTCATTCTTAAAACCCCATTCACTTACGTGAGTTTTCAAGGGGTTTTTTTCCTGTTTTCTCAAAGGAACAATGCAATGCAGATCTCATTTATCCATCCTTCTACCTCTGGACTGATGGATCACCATACAGGAAAGAAAACTGCCACAGCAACAAAGGCTTAAAGGGGTATTCTTCATTTTCTCACCTAAATCTTCAGACATTGAAATAGGCCAGCAGCAAAGAGTTTGTACTGCATTCATACTACATAATACATTAAGCATCTCCAGTCTCATTAGTCTGAGGCAGATAGTTGATAAATCACCTGCTTCTTTCAAGAAGCATAAAAAGATAGAAAAAAAATCCATGGGGAGGAGGCATAGAGCACCATTTTCTATTGTTGACTGAATATAAACAACTGTCTGATTGACACAAAAATTCCTCTGACTACATCCATACACTGGAATCTTCTTTTTCAGTGACAGATAAGACCATCACACAATTCTATAGAGACATGGAAAGCTGAGTGGCATCACAGTATCCTGCCTATTTTTAAGAAGGATACGTAAAAATTACAGTGCTTGAATTCTGCTAAGCCAGTATACAAAAATACTATATAACAATGGCTAATTTTTTTTACTATGTCTATATAGAAGGTTGTTTTACTACTGAAATTGAAGGTAATTTCCAGGTTTGTATTGGCAAAATGGGCATTTTTATATGGCAACATCCCTCCAAGAATGCTTAATCAAATGCTCTTTCTCTGCAGCGTGCCATCAATAACAGCCGCGCTGCAAGCTGAATTCTATCCATTGATAACCTTGCACAATCCTACCCTCACTCAAGGAGATTGTGAGGATATGACAGAGGAAATCACTGCCAGTTTAACAACCATATGCTGACTTCTATGCAACTCATTCAGGTCTGGATGATAAGATTTAAAAAGCCATTCTGGATATAGTATTCACACTGCACAACACAGGAAAGGTAGAAATAGCCACACTTGTTAATTATAGGAGTCACACTTAATAATTAGTCCTGGCTAATTTTAAATTTCCAAAACTAACAGGATTCTAGGGGTGAACTTGTAGAGTAGGGTTAATGGTCGGACATGATGATCCCAAGGGTCTTTTCCAACCTAAATGATTCTGTGATTCTATCATTTTTCTTTTTTTTTTTTTTTCCTTGAACCAGACTTAGTGCATCATGTAGAAATTTTAATCAAGAACAAAATAACAAAAAAAATATCTCATGAAGTGAAAACTTAATTCTTTCAGAAGAAAGACAAGAGAAGTATCAATATGTAGATAAATATCAATATGTAGATAAAACAAATACACAGGGCTCATTCATAATGTTAACATGGAATATACTGAGCACGCAGCTTTAGGAGACAAAACAAAACAAAACAAAACAAACAACAACAAAACACACAAATCAAAATACCAAAAAATCAAACCCAAAATGTCTGCTGTGATCTTAAGATTTTAAAAAGTCTGACTATCAAAAGGTAAAAAGCCTTTTATTTTCTGGACAGAAAGCGTCTTTAAGCTACCTTGTACCAACAGATAAATATATTAATAATATTTTAATATACTAAAAAATTGCATTACCTTAGCATAATCTTTGTATTAAAAAAACCTAAGTAACTTTTACTAAATTATGAAATTATATATATCCACAAGACAGCTGCAATAAGATGAATGCATACAGGATCAGAGAATCCCAGCTGGCACAGAGCTGTCAAACCCAGCTATAATGTACTGGTGTTTCCTCTGTCGAGTTGAAGCATGCTTTCCTCCCTCACTTTGGCTGTTCGTGCAATTGTAACCCAACCTGTTTTAGTCTGAATGAGCTAGGTTAGCAAGACATAATATTTTGAAACACTTAAATTAACCCAGTTCATTTAAAATGCAAGGAGCTGTACCACTGGCACTGGGGCTAAAGGAGAAGGAAGAGCAAGAATGAAGATTCAGGAGGAGTAATTTATTCATATAAAATACAGGATTAAGAAACAGGGAAAATATAACTTGAGATGCCTGACGTAAGTCAACTATTATCACCCATGATTATCTCCCGTGTTTCAGCTCAATACAGTTTCTTAAGTCAACATTTTTGTTCATAGCTTGCTTTAACATACTAATAACCTCTACTTTGTTTGCTCATGTGGCTAAACAGCACACAAATAAATAAATAAAACACTGCAACTAAAAACATTCTACTTAAAAGCACTGTATATTGTAGGAAGAATTGATGTCAATAACCTTGTCAAACATTCCATCCTGACTCACAAATCAATCTCCACAGCCTTCTGCCTACTCTGCTTTACTAAAATGGTCTCTCTCATGTCCGATTATCACCTCAGCAATCCTAATCTTGCCTTTCATGACTCTCATCTCACTCACATTCCTCTTCCCCAGGATCTTCTCAGGCACCAGCTGCTTCTTTTCCACAACCTTTAGTTAAGCTGGGATATTTTCTCTCACCTTTACAAACATTCATTTGTTAACCTGTAAATTAATTTCTACTTGCTGCTCCCTTTCCCTCCCTCAACCCATCTTCTCTGTCCTTGCAGGCTGGCAGTCACGAATCCTCCTCCTCTGGTTGCTAATTCAATTTCATTTTTCAAACACAGTTCCTTATTCCTTGCTTCCTATTAACCTACTCATCCATTTCCCTCACTTTTCCTCCCACATTGACCCCCGGTGTAGGAGTCTTTCCCTCAGTAGCTTCCAACTTCAACTTCTGCTCCCCCTTTCTCATCCTGTAGCAACTGCAAATGCACCCCTGAGCAGAACTGGGGTTGAATATGCTTCACTTAAACAAGCTTCCAAAAGCCACTTGGCCAGGATTTCAATGACTCCTGCTCTGCCCCCTTCAGGAACAAGAACAGAAACAAACAAACAAAAAAACCCCACCAACTGAAAAGTTTTGCAATTATTTTAAACTAGGGTAGTTTTTAAACAAAATATATACATTTGTGTAGGAGTCCTAAAACTTGAAGTCTTTCACTTATCAAATACAAATAATGAATCAGTCATATAGTCGTATGTTGAGTCTAGAACACAACTATAACCAATTTCACAGAATTTAAAAAATGTAAGTTCATTTCACTTAAATATTGACATTTATTCTATACCTTCCCTTTCCTAAGACGACTTCTTAAGTTGTTCAAGTTGTCTTCAAGATCATTAATGAATGCTTCAGTTTTTACTTTTACTACTTTCATTATGATATATCTCATGTCTCTTAATATGAGCTAGAAATAGTGCTTTCTGTACATACAAAGATGTAATACACTTTACCTGAAAAACTGATTAAACCCAATCTGACTCTTCAAGGGGAACAAACAAAACAAAACACAACACAACACACCAAACCAAAAACCAGCATTCATGAGCTGAACAAACAGAAGGAACAGATCATACTTTTATGGATATACTGAAATCCTAAATGGCTCTAACATTTCTCCTGCTCCAAAGACTGAAGTACTCTTCATTATAGCAGCATTGAACAAGATGAGTAAGTAGCATTAGCAGCTCCAACCTGTACGGTGCAGTTCCCTTTACAGGCAAGAATACAATCTAAATTCTTTACTACCTCTAGCCCTGTAATAGTGTATTCTTGGGTAGTCATCCAGCTAGAATAGCAGGATTGTAGAGCTCCACATCTAAGTCTGACTTGAAACATAGCACTTGGGGCACTCAGTCAACTTCAGGTCTCCAACAGCCAGGACTGGTGCACTAACCACGCACTGGACAACAAAAGGAAGTTGCTTCCTACTCTCCCTCCCCATGCCCCTTCCTTCAGTTTTGGTCAAGAGTAACCATGCTTGATGAGCTCTGCACCAAGTTAAAGGTATTCTAAATTGGCCAGACTTGACCTGAGAAACCTTACATCAAAACACTCAAGTGTTGAGAAATTTTGCATTGTTGCCTTTACTGCTGCAACGTAACAGAGCTCAAACCAATCCTGAGCAACTACTTCAGCAGTCCAGATTTGAGCATGAGTTTGTAGTTTGCTCAAGCACACTGCTAATTTATTGCCCAAAAATGTAATATCAATTATTTTCAAAACAACACAAAATTAAGATAAATATGAAATTTTAAATAAATAAAAATAAAATAAATAATAAAAAAGTGAAGCAAAGCCTACAACTGAAGCTCTGCTAGAGAATTTGGGCAAAATCCTTAGTCTAAACGTAGCCCTGAATCAATTCCATTTAACACACAGATGTATATTTTTCCAGGACAGTTCTATACCAGCAGTTACTGAAACTGACCAATAATTTTAGAAAGTACATTATACAACTAAAGTTAATTCTGTGGGAAAAAAATTAAATGACGCTTTAGAAATATTAAGCAGTTGGAAATTTTTTAACGTAGAGCTTGTTCCCTAGAAAGTGCACATTTACTCTCATCAGGACAGAAAACCCAGTGATGAACTCAATGCCATTAAACCACACATAGTACTCTCTTTATTTTGTCTCAGTATAAAAGCTCAAACTTTTAATTTGCTTTTATACCTTATAACCCATAAGAGATGTGAATATGTTTCAAAAACATCTGCACTGGGTATATTTGGAAAAACTTAACCGCTTCATTCATCTTAAAGCAGCAATGGCAAAATACTAATTAAGATAAAACTCAGCAGCTCAATATGAGCAATAGGTACCAAAACAAAAGAAAAAAAATACATATTTTGACTGGACAGAACAGCATGAAAGTATTTCAGCACATAGCTTTCTCTGAATATAGATTACTTTTTCTGATTTAAAGTACGTCACAATCTTCAGTCTTTGTTGAGACCTTCAGACCATTTGGGGTGGGGAAAGTCCCAAAAATCTACTTCAACCAAATTCCCACAAAACTTAACATCTAGTTACATTTTTAATTAAAAAACAGTTTGCAGATGCTACAGTAAGTGCATCTACCTGCCTCGAGTTTGGGTGCAGACAAGGCTTAATCTGGCAATGAATAACGGGAAAAAGAGTATTGGAACATGTACCCTGACTGGTGCTAAAACCCTTCTGTAGACATGGTAGCAGATGATAAATCTGACACAGCCTTCTGCAGCAATGCAATTTCAGTACAGTTACAAGAAGCAGAAAAAAGTTCTAAGGCTGTAATGCATGAATCTTCACAGATGAAGTAAGGTTGAATGATGAAAGGAAGGATTTACTGCCAAGCAGTTTGTACAAAACTCCCTTCCCCTCCACCCCCCAAAGATGTTAAAAATTAAGCTATACATACGCTTTAAACATAAACAAGTTAACAAACCCTTTTTTCCCCTACAGACAGTTATCAGCTTATTATAAAACTCCCTTGGGTGAGCTTAGGCCGTATTTCAGAAGCTAATGTACTAATTAAAATAAGGACTTGAAGCAGCTAAGTAAAGTTTTCCTTAATCAGTTTGTCCAAGTATTCATTTCAAATCTATCATACCTTATAAAAAACGAGTCTCATTTACTTCTACCTGAAGACTCAGTGATATGTTAGTAGAATGACAGTCACTGCTATTACCTGGGTTTTCTCTCCACATTCAGTTGAGAAGCAGCTGAACAGGTTCTACAGCTGCCACCTTAACTATCCTTTACTAATGGAGATCCCATTCTCAATGCAATCACATACTATTAATTTAATCAAAGCCCTCTTCCTCATTTTTAGGTTAAAGAGCAACTGAAAGAACTAAAGCAGCCCCCTGCACACCTCTTGAGATTCAAATCTTGGTTTTTTTCCTCCCCTCTGGGTGCAGACTTGGAAAGCAGCATAAACAGCATCCCCTCTATAAAGAAGGTGATCCCCCCTCAATTTGCATTGAAATCTTAGTTCAACACCCTTTGCTATAGCCAAAGTCAGATCCTGCTACGGCCAGAACCAGAATATCTCTCTCTCTCTCTCTCTGTCTCTGTCTCTCTCTCTCTCTCTAAGATACCCAGAAATCATTTTAATAGTTCACAGATGCCGTTGCTCAACCGTATGTCTTGGTTAGAAGCATTTTGGTTTTTTAATGGTTGAGGCTCACTTTCAAAATTGATTATCTATTTCCAATTGATTGCTCATTTCCTATCTTAAGGAGAAAGGGCTCCCTTCATAAGGCTCGAAAATACCATCTTTACAGTTTCATCCCTTCTGCAAGAATCTGCCCCGAACAACGCTTTAAAACCATTACTTTACTATTAAGAAGCTAGTGTCAATGTGGCTTCAAATGCAAGCTGGAGGAAGATTATGCCAAACGTAAAGAAGTTTTTAAAAATACATATATTCAAAACTCATCTCCTGGTCCTCCTCTTCCTGTTATTTATTTATTTATTTTTGAACATTCAAGGAAGGTGCTGGGATGGTTCTCAGTAAAATAATTTCTATAACTGGGATAACTCAAGGGATAGATAAATCTGTTTACTTTATGACACTCCTCTGTGACAAACTAGATACCAGATATCACACATTCCATGCATTGCTAAGGTAGATCACTGAAAAGGAGCCAACACCAAAAGCTCCTTCCCTCACTAATGTTTTCCAGCATGTGATAATCACAGGTAATCCATAGGGAAGCAGAAAATACCTGACTGAGAGGTGAAAAAACCCCAAACTTATATCATCTGTGTTTTCATTCTAAAAACAAAGACGTGTAATCTTTCTGATAAACTGATTTCCTGGTTTAACTGTTTTCATGAAGACACGCGGCTGTTCACACAGCAATTTGTTATCCAGTCTTAACTTTGATTCCTATCCAGGTAAACATGAAGATCTTAAGAGTAAACTCTGTGTAGCTGAAAAACTGGCCAAAATCCCTGAAGAGAATGACTCAGTGGGAAACGTAAGAAAGGGGCAAGGGAGACACACTCTTTTTAATGCTGATTTGTTTTGGTTTTTTCCAGTCTAATTTAAGCCCCAAAACAGTAATAACATGAACAAAAATGACAAGGAGGGGGGGGAGACATCTTAAGGAACACTGTTTGAGAGGTGATTGTTTTTTTTAGAACTTCATTATATACATTTTACTGTGAAATGTAAAAATCTTTGAAAAAAATTTTTTTGATTTAAAAATCATCTGGACAAGATGAAGATAAATTTGATCCGCAATATTAATATTGTGAACAGTTTCTACTATCTGCTGTCAACTTTCTCACAAGGAAACAATTCCCATTTTACAGAATTACTGAGGTTTTCATATACTACATAAACATTACAAACTGTTTATCTAGACCAACATGAACTATTTAAATAAACTGGGTTTATGACAACTGTCTTGACTACATTTAGAATCTCCTACTACTAGACTGATTTCCTCAAGAACATAAATCAAGAAAAAGATTTAACTGATGAAAGAGCATATGCTAATCAATTTAAATTAGCAAATCACCTCCAACATAATATTGAGAAGCTTAACATGATTATCTAGTTGACTCTGAATGGCACCAAACATTCATAAATACACTGACAGTTTTGGATACTGGATCATTCTGTATCATATCACCATATTTACCTTGTTGATTACTAGCTTGCTAATACTGAGCAACAGCCCTTCCCAACCTCCCTGTTAGGAAAGAGGAGGTAACAGATTACATGTGCTTTACTGAGAAACAGGACTGTGGAGGATATAGAAATGTCTGAAAAGGGGGGAGAGGGAGGAACCAAAAAAATAAAGGCTACCTTCACACTCGATCAAGTACTGTCGACTTTCTCATTCCTACAGTATGAATTAAGAATGCCAGGATCAAACATTTGTTCCTGAGCGAGATGCTGACCATAACAGCTCAGCTCATATCCATTAAAGCAGCCAAGAATACAGGTTTTTGCATGTTTTGCCAGATCCTAACTCCAAACAAGAAAAATGCTTACTTAGGAATTGGTCAAATGTTAATTTGTACTTAGCACACCTCTGTGTGATTAATATCTGATTAATAGATTTTTGCACATCATTAAAGAACAGCATATTTTCTGAAGCTTTACAAACAGTAAATTTCCAAATAGCATTTAAACTGACAGGACGGAAGTTTGTTTTTTATGTTTACTAGATGTAAAAACTAATGGGGCAAAAAAAAAAAGAAGAATTTTACCACCAGCCCAATTACACAGAATCACAGAATGTTTTGGGTCAGAAGGTACCTTAAAGATCATGCAGTTCCAACTTCTCTGCCATGGGCAGGAACACCTGCCACTAGACCAGGTTGCTCAAAGCCCCATCCAACCCAGCCTTGAGCACTTCCAGGGAGGGGACATGTGGATAAAGTTTCAAAAATAATAATAATTTTTAAAAGTACAGTGTTAGCATCATCTCTCATCTACTAACAGGGCAGGATCACACCCCTTCAAGTGAGCTTACTGGCATAACATTTTCCACAGAAAACATAGACTCCAGCAGAAAACATAGACTTTAAATGTGGGCAATAGGCATGCAAGTTTCCATTTCCTGAAATTTCAAGAGTCATCCTGTAAAAGAGCAGCATCTTAATAAAAGGAGCAAGGACAAAAAAAGAAGCATTTTAAAATAATTTTTTGAGGACCAATCCCCCACTCCAGGCCACAGAGATATAGATAAAGTAAAAAAATGTGAACAATAAGAATAATAAATCTGCTAGTTGTGGTATACAGAAAAAAACTGGAGAAGGTTTGTACTTATTAAGTATAAAACATGCTTGTGTGCTGAAAAACCCATCTTTTCCCCAAAACTGATTGGGTAGGGAAGCATGGTTACTTAAACAAGAAGGCCAAGGTCTTTTTGCTCCCTGGTGAGGAAAGATTAGTTACATTTCCTTCTTCCACAGATGCTCACAGGAACACAATTAAAATGCAGAGAAATACCTCTCTTCCTTGAATTCTAGGCAGAAGCAGTGAAGCCACAAAACTTTATTTTTTCCATGCTGCAGAGGCAAAGTCAATCTGTTAAACTAAAAGCTCCTTGCCCTACAGCTTTTACCAATATTATAAGAAAAAAAAAGGCAGCACAGCATACATTAAGTACCTCAACGACATGTCATCAGGACTTTCAGGAGACAGTAACAGAACGGTTTACTATGTACTACACCCTCTAAGGAAATGATCCAAGTTGCAACACTACAGTCTACAGCTAGCTGCAGATTCAAAGACAAAGCTATAATAATGACACATTTTTCACAGGTTCTTGTAACTATGAGGATTAGAGAAACTCTGTTAGTTTTGGTTTCAGAAACTTAAATTGCAGTTTGATTCTGCAAAAAGCCAGTTTCCTTGGGAGCAAAATTCTTATTGACAGACATCCTACAGTCTTCTGTATGGACAGTAAGATTGAAGTAAACTAAACGACATCTCAGTGTAGGCCAGCACACACAGTGTGAAACAACATATAAAAATATTGATAGAAAAAAGAAATGGAAAGCAAAGTAAAAGAAGCTTTGGCAGAGTTCCCAAGGACATTTATATTATGAAATAAGTGCCGAAAGAAGGAAAACTGGCAGAGAAACCCTTAAAAAACATTAAGGTATATTGACACTCAAGTTGGAAATAAACATTGGTACTGAAAAGACTAGCAAGAAATCCCAAACTGTTCTACATTCATTAACCAAACGGAAAGCAGAGTCAAATCCAGTATAATCAAAAGAAAACAACTATTTACAAAACTAAGTAAAACAAAACTACTGTTTACAAAAGATATAAATATGCATAAAAGTAGTATAACACAGTATATTAATCTCTAAAACCAAACTAAAATCCTTCTGAGATCTCTTAAAATTACAGAAAAAACTCTAAATTTAAAAACATGAAGTACTACATCATAGCAAGAACAGTAACAGGAGTGTGACTTGCAAGCTTTTAACAGCCAAAATAAAAGCAAAAAGTGCTGAAAGTTTGCTAATTGACTAAACTGAAAATGAGGCAAAGAAGAATACAAGGTATTTCTCCTTAGACAAACTCCCTAATGTTTTCTAACGGAAAGAAACACAGGACACAACTATCTTCTTCACTGACAGAGGCTTTACAAAACAAACTCTTCTAACCAAAGTCAGTCACAAAATCTGGCCAAAATATGTCTTTTAAAAAGCACAGATGAAAATGTAGAACCAAAGAGCAGCTCAAGATAAATTTCATCAAGAAACTAGAGATGGCAGCAAAGTCTTGAGCTACCAATTGAGAGAAAAAGTTAAATGAAAAGGAAAGTTCTGAATAATTCTTGTAGGTTTGCTGAAAAAGTAAACGTTTCAAGGTTGGGTTTGGTTTTTTTCCTTTTCCTTTTTTAAACAGTTACAAAAAAATGGAAACCTTTTAGCAAGAACAGATATAAGCCACAGTAAGGCTTTATTTTTACATGCAATGACTTAACAGATCAATTTTTAGCACATACCAGAAAAAGTATTTTAAAACACCTTTCAACAAAATATGCATATTTAAATCTACCATGTATCAATATTCTCAGAAGTCCCAACTGATTTCAGAATGTTCAGCCATATACCTGAAACCACATTTCAAGAAGGTATTATAATGCTTTTCCTCAGTTTTGCAACTGTAACAAATACCAAAAAGCTGGGTATAGACTCAGTTTCAGGAAGAGAATTTTTAACTCTTAGTTTTCAGCAACACACTGATTTTTTTAAAAAAATATATCAGCAATACAGGAAACTAAGCCCTATTCTAAAAAAATAAATATTCAGGGAAAGAATCACAAAACTTCCACAAAGTAATCTCACTATTCTCCTAAACTGCTGAGAATACTCTAAAATTCTACATTTCTGAGTTTGCTGTTTAATTCTAAAATTAAAAGACCCTAGCATATTGAAAAGCACTGTCTCAACAGCAATTAATAGCTCAGTATCTCACAACTAAGCAGAATAACCAAATCAACAGTTCTGATAAGTATTTTGTCTAGCTGCTAACCGGAACACTTTCTCAGACCCAACCTGACAGTCCATGTCCAGTGCAGCGACAGCCGCTACTCACTTATCAATGCTTGGAACACTTACTCCAAAATTGAGAGGCATATATTCAAGTCCTTCCCTAATACCCAGTGCCTGAAAAAGCACTCACCAGGCTAGAAAAGATGGGAAACAAAGGCATTCTCAACACTCATAGCTGATGTTTTATGGAATCATTTAATATTCACCAGATCACTAAGGAGTGAAAAGAAGCATCCATGATGATCATTCTCACTAACCAAATAGAAATCTGATTCCCAGTCCCTGTTCTGAGAGAGTTTTAAGTATTTCATAAACACAACACAAGGAAACCAACTCTACAGTCTGCAATCTATTTGAAAACAAACATAACCAGCACGGCAAACACAGTTCAGACTTTGGAAAACTCCAAACTAAGAATCCAAGAAAACAACAGCTGAGAAAGTATCTTGTCTCAATGGCAGCTATGAAGTATTGAATACTTTCCAATTGGAAGTGCATGCAGCTGATAAAAAAATTGACACACTTTAGATCTAAGATTAGGGAAAGAGCTCCTGATAGTTTAAGCACTGTTTACTTTATGCTTTTAAAGATAATTGAACCTTAAGGGTTAAACATCTGAGAAAACAAGCCAACAGGTAACTATTTTTTCCACAGAGAAAAAAAAAAACCAAAACAACCAAAGAAAACCCCTTAATCTAATAGCTGTAACTAAGCAAAACAGTTCTGTCTGACCTTCAGTTTTGAAAGCCTGTTTTGTTGCTTTTATCTCTGGAATTAAGACACTTGCAGGAACACACTAAGGAAGACATTACCTCTAGTTTAAGGGCTGTAGAAAGGGAAACAGTGTTAGTAAGCAGAAGTTGGTATTTTTCAATCTAAACTTGATATAGATACACTAACACAGAACTTTTCCTTAAAAAAAAGGGGGGGGAGGGCAGGGGAAAAGGAAAAAAAAATAAGCGGTAAATATTTTAACTGAAACCAGTTCTTGATCAATACATTTTAAATGTAGGTGTAGAGCAAAACAAAATCTGAAAAAAGGTAGCTCAGTACATTTTTGTTTTGAATTTCCTGACTTTTCCTAAATATGCTATCAGTACTTTTGCACTTAATCACTTCAGAACCAGAAGTGACAGACTTAGATTTGGCTGCTAAAAAATTAGAAGCACTAGGAAACGTTAAGCATGTCTGCAGTTCAATGTACATCCAACTGCTAATATTTAAGTCCTGAAGGACCCAACAAAATAAGTGCACACTTGAAGAGCATCTATGTCATAAGCTAATATGTTTCAAAGAGTTCATTCAAATATTTAAAAAATAAAAATCTCAAATTTACAGTTGCCTTCCTAACTTTAATTTGACTCTATTACGTATCCAATTTAAATCCTGAATGAGGTGAGGTCCTGACAAAAAGTTAGTGCTTGATTTTAATTACAAGGAATATCTATGTGTATAGAAAGAAGGAATAAGCAAATTAAGAACCTAAAAGCAACTAAGTGTGATTTTTGTGTGTGTCTTAATAATTGTTAATTTGCAACTTATTTTTTCCCTTAAAAAGATAAAAACAAACAAACAAACAACAACCCAGACTCCAAATTTTTCCTCCCCTTTCCTTACAGTTTTCTGGATTATTGCAGGAAACAGTTTGAAGGCCATCTTCCTGCTTATTATGCAAAAAAGCCAAACATGCTTTAAAAAACAACACCAAAGCATTTTATGATACAGCCCTCGTAGTTCATTGTAGTCAAAGGTGGAGAGAGAGGAGCGGTCCTGCACACCTTATCTCTCTCCATCCCTAAGTCTTCAACCTTGAGCTAACCTCAAGTGCACTGTAGGTCTGGTCAAGCCAGTGAAAACAGCAGAATAACCCACTCACAAGTGAATATTTTTGTAGAGGACCTGACTTATATATAGATGAGATGAATGCTAAAGCTGGCATGGGGGAAGGGTGGATCACTCAGAGTACAGAAGCACAAAGACAGCAAGACCTCCCTCCTCCAGCAACAGCAAACTTAATTCAGCTCACATCAAAATATTGCACTTGTGCATGCACACAATGTCTCTCACACAGGGGAACAAAGGAGGAGAAATGCTACTACTACCATCTCTACGCAATCTACAGACCAGATACATTTTGACATATCAGGAATTGTGATATACCTAAAGAGGCTGCAGGATTTCACCTCAGTTCCTGCCCTGACTAGCTCCTCTGCAGATAGACCAGCACTGACCAGACAGATGTTTTCTCTAAACTCCTCTGAACACATCCTATCTGGTCCTGCTGGATTCAAGTTCAACTCTGGCAAAGCTGCAGAACTCCACAAAAATTTGTTCTGTTCGAGGAAAAGTTACTAGGTCAGATCAGTACTGATGCAGGAAAGATCCAATCACTGAAATACATCATTCTCTAATTTTTTTGTAATCTTCACAGGCTACACTCACCCCCGCCTTCTATATCATCTTTTCCTAACCTGTAAGAAAGGAGTGGAGGGTTGGTTTGGAGAAGGGAGATTAGGTTACCTCACTTGCTTCTTCACACTCCCTTCCATTTACAGGCATATGGATCCCTCTAATCGAGCATAAATTAGTGCTTTCCCCATGTTCAGAACTGTTCCCCTCTGTTAAATACCGGGAACAACATCTGGAGACAAAAAAAAATGGGAGAAAAGTGAGCAGCTGACAACTCCATTTGCAGCAACAGCTGCAGGATTTCCCTCAAACATGGTGGAAGTAAAGTAACAGGAGACCCTTTTGGCTGTCTTCTCTAAGACAGAACATTAGGAATGCAGCCAAAAGTTTTTACTTATAGACCCTTTTCCCAAAACAAAATTGGGAGAACAAAGAGGATGGAGGAACATGTCTGAAGATCTTGTCAGGACAGGTTAAACTGCCCTTTAGAAGAAATAGTAAGAACTTTTTTTTCTTTTGGTTTGTGTTTTTTTTGTTGTTGTTGGGGGGAGGGGGTGGGTGTTGTGGTTGGTTGGTTGGTTGGTTTGGTTTTTTAATTCATCTGGAAAGAGCAATACAGTAGTCTATCAAAAAGGCAGAAGAGGTGAAAAGAAGTTTCAGGGTGAAAAACAATGAACCAGGTACCACCTTTGTCAAGTTTTTTGTTTGTTTTCTTAAAGACAACAGCTCCAATACTAGGAAAGTTCATCATGAATCCTGAAGGCAAAAAAGAAAAAAGGATACTTTAAGTATCCATTTAAGAAGACATCTAGAGACAGATTTCATAAAATTTCAAAAAAAAATCTGAATTTCTGATTATCTTAAGGGCCACTGTACCTGAGAAGCCTCAGTCTCACTACAGCTAAGAATTTTTTCCATACACCTAGAGCTCTTTGCATCCAAAATTTCCAAATGTGAACTACCTACCAAACCCTGGTAGCAGTTTACATGAAGTCACAAGTTAAGCTAAGAATCATGTGTTCCCTAGAAAAGGTACACTTCAAAATTGTAATGGTTTCTCAATCTCAGCTACAGCAGAACTGACACTTTGATGAGATAAAACTAGTTTTTCAACTTAGATGCAAGTGCTTCCAATGCACTGAACTGAAACAGAACTCAGCCTATACCAGTTTAAATGTCCATATAGGACTTATACCACAGGTTTTGCTTCCAAAAAATTTGTTCAGAGGCAAGTTCTTTACAGCTTTCTTTATTCACATATTCTAAGAAATTTACTCAATATTAAATGTTAGAAGTAACTGCTCATATGTCCACACTATCCAGAAAAGAAAATGGGGATATTAGTCAAAAATGAAATGGGAGTTACACATGCCATTGGGCAGACAAAACCAGGTGAAGGAGACAAGTGAAAATCTATTTTAAAACATGCTATTTAGAAACTTCTGGTGGAAAGAAAACATACAGACCTTGAGGGGCACAAAATGAACTTTGTAAGTAGGTGAGAACTATGCATCAACTACAAATGCCTTCACATGGTGAAGAGATGCTTTAAGTACTAGTTTCTGAAAAAGCTAAGTCAATAAAGAAATTGACAAAATATTGATAATTCTGACAAATCCCAAGTCGGAAAGGAAAGTCCAGCCCACCGTGCCTTGAATATTGCCGTAAAGGACAGAAGGTATGTAGCAACTTTCTGGCTTACCCCTTCGTACCCTATTCTAGCAAAAAGGTATGAAAGTAAAAGAGTAAGGCACCTGTTAACCAAGGGAGGGTCAATTCTGTCATTTGAGAATACATTAGGAAATAGTCTTTTGTGCTTTTTGTTCTAAATTTATCCTGAAACAGTTTTCTAGTCATTTCTCTGAAAAGGATCCTTTGCTTCTCGTACAAACTGAAGTGAAAAATTAATCTATTATTATACTGCAAATTTCGTTTATGGTCAAGTCCCAAAAATTATTCCAAACCTTATTTAGCTGTTTTCATTTCAGAGGAGAAAAAAAAAAAAAAAGAAAAAAAAAGATTTTGCTAAGAACAGGGCTTAAACACTTGTAATACTATTGCAACTAAAACACCAAAGCTTGCTGTGCACTTCTGTTTCTCACAAGGGAGGCATTCATTTTACCAATAGACATCTCCCAAGAAATACTGTAACTCACTCTGAATACAGCAGAAGTTTGTTAAAAGAAGTTACTAACCCACAAAGCCCTTGCACAACCTTTCTCAGTTTGCATTTTCCTAGATCAAGATCCTTCAAACTCCCCGCCTTCAGCAAGCCTCTATTTTCCAATCATTACAGCAGTCTTGTTCACATCATAAGGATGTATGCAAGAATGCAGTTGCTTATCAAAACAACACTAGAAAAAGCCACACAAATGGTGAGTACTGATTAAAATGTTGTATTCTGCAACTAGGTATGTTAATTCTACTCTACGTTCAGCAATAGTTGAATCTCTAAAGCAGACAGAACCTCTTAAGTAGAAACAGGTCACTATTACGGTTCAAATCCATAGCAGAATAACCCTGTTTCCCCTTCCCAAACAGTAAATATGTAACATAGCTGTATCACATTTTAATTTGTTTTGTCAAAATTATGCCTATCGGTTATTTGCATCAGTTTTACAGGAGATGCAAAGTTTCAATGGTGTGCTAACGTACATTCAAGACACAACAGCATTCTCACTCCGGTGCAGAGAAAATGGAAGCAATAATGAAAAACAGTAGTACTGAAAACACCAAAATACTTCTAGACAGTTTTATTAGCTCAATAATTAAAATTATTGAAATATGTCTTGGACAGAGAATCCATGAACTCATTCCTTCCTTTCCTAAACACTCCCAGACTATGGCATAAATTTAAAGCATCTCCATCTCAAGGTAATAGCTTAGGATGGAACTGCAACCACCATCCTCTTGTCTGACTCCAATGGGATACAAGACTTCATATTTTAATGCAAAAAAAAATAAAATCCCCTGTCCCACTTCTCACCCCAAGCCCTTGCATCCTCCTCTCACATCTCCTGCAGTGTTCAGGAACTGCTGGTAGGCTGCAGAAGAGGGGAACGCTTGCAGGCTATAAGCTCTTGAACTCCTCTTTATCAAATAGAACAGCCCAAGCAGAGAGAATCATCCCATCACAGGGGAAGGAGGGATGAAAACTCTAAAATCCTCAAGTGTGCAGTGCAGAGAAGAACTAGACTGAAGACAGTCATATTGCAGAGAACACTTGAAAGCTACAATCATATTAGCACCAATCACCACATCATGCTTTAGTACTAAAAATACCAACAACTGCACTACTACTATGCACGGGGATTGTACATGCATTTGTGGACCATATATAAGACACAATGATAAAAATTTACAGTTTACGTGACTATTAATATAAAGACTAATGGTTTCAGGTATGACCAATATCCTTTTTAACACAAATAAACTTTTGTCAACTTTATCACATAGTAATTACAACTTAAAATTTTGGGAGACATTTTTAAGCAATCTGCAATGCTACTATTAGAGAGAGCAGACAATCCTTATGGTACGCCTTTAATGCTAACAAAAATCAACATGAACCTCAAGAGGTACAGAAATTCAAAAACAGATAATGTAAAATACAAGGACTCTATCATAAAAGCCACCCTTCGCTCTTCTAGATTCAATACCAACTACAGGCAGGTATTCTCTCTTTGGCATGAGGACAACTACTACTACGTGTACGTGGAGCTCCTATGATAAACTCAGAGAAGTTTTCACCTCAGATGAATACCCAAGATGTTTCAACTCTACACCTACTACATTTGATAAACTACTCAATGCATTTTGAATGAAAATTTTAATTAAAAAAAGTACACTTAGCACTATTATCTGTGAACAACATCAAATGCATGGTCTGATCAACATAACAAAAGCCTTAAATATTTCAGATTGTATACAATATACAGGAAGAATCTCTTCAAAGTTACCTGGAAGCAAGTTGGATAAAAAGTGGCACATCTGTGTTTTTCATCACTACCTGTTATCCTAAGACACATTAACACATTTTTGAAGGCTAATATATAAATCCCCAATTTACTTCTTGCTTAAAGTGTGTTTGTGTCAGCTAAATCTGAAGACAAGACAGGAACCTAGAATATAACACAACTGGTAAAGTAAAACTACATGACTAATCTTGGTGTCATAAATGCCACTTTTTAAAGTTCAACAAGAAATTGAGATTATTATTCCAATTTTTATCTCCATATAGCTTTCAACAATGGAAAAGTATACTGGAAATACATGCAAATGAAAATTCCCCTTAATTTTTTTTTCCTAAAGGAAACATGAACCAGAATTTCTCTCTGTCCCTTGCGGCCTTACTTTTCTCCCACGTCCATTCAAAATGAAAAATGCATGCTTGAAGAACTTAAACACATTAAATGCCACATAATTAACAGCTTATCAATGCCATTCCAATTAATTCATTCATATGCTGTTGCATTACAATTGTTCCACAGTCCAGCACACCAAAAGCTATTATCACTATGCAAAGTAAGTCTTACCAGTTTCTTGTATTTAAGTGTTTAGAGTTTACCCTTAAGATCAGAATATGCTTCATGGACAGCATCATGTCAGATAAGAAACTATCCTTTTATTTCTCTAGTAAATTGTATAGGAACTTTGGCTAAATATTCAGACATTTTACAGGCAAAGATCTCTTTCCCACACCCTTTACGAAAATACCTTTTACTACCTTAAATGACAGTGGTAACTACCTATTTAGGAAAGATAAATTACACATTTTAATATTTCATGTGTCTGAAACGCAAATCAGGGCCAGATGTGCTATTTGCAAGAACTAAATTACTGTATCAATCAATAATATATCACAGGAATGTGCAGACATTTAGTGGATGTTTCACTGAAAGATATTTAGTAAGATGCATATGTGGAAATTCAAAGCAGCTTTCCTCAAGCTGGTTAAAGACAGACAAGGTGGTACCCAAAATCTGTAAGTAAAATAAAGATGCTGCATCCCTAGTACCACGGAAGTCACTTGCATAGTATTGCAAAGAAACAGGAATACTACCTATACAACTATATATGAAATTGTATATTTATTTTAGATATTTTAATTTTTTTTAGAGGACTGACATCTGTGCAGAAAAGCCTGAGCAATCACAACAAGCTATCAATCCTTCACACCATCACTGCTGCTATTTTCAGTGATCCACCCTGGTTCTGCTACAGTGCTCTTGGCATCATCACGCTACTGTGATTCAATATTTATCTGTTATATCTAGTTATATCGCAACACTATTTATACTACCTAAATCTCATGTGAAACTTGATTAGCTAATACCTAATCCACACTTTTTGAGCTCTCTCTTCAAAATTCTCCAATTACAAAACAAAGAAGTCATTTGAGATGTGCAAACATCTGGACCCCTGTGAATCATCCATTCAGGGTGTGTGGTCATGCATAATCACTGCACCTTCTTTCTAATGATAGGTAATCAGGTACAAATAAACTAGTGTGTGAACTGCAGTGGTTAACATAAAAACACTTGTGAAAGAAGTGCACCAAAAATTGTCTTTAAAACACGTTTAATAACAGAGTTTTGTCACTCAGCTACAGAAGCCAACAACCAACATTAAGCTAAAGCAATCGCTTACCATTTAGGACAGCAAAGAAAGACCCTTTAAGATTAATATTTTAAAAAGTTGTTCGTGTTAAGAGAAAGGTAGTAATAGTTTGTGAAATGACAGGACTGAGTACTGAAAGTTCTGCTGACAACAAAGTGACCTGCTAAGTCCAAGTCTAGCATTTTAGCGTAATCCTGAGGAAAGACTAATTCTAGAACATGTGTAGCCCTAGCTTTGAAAGTGGGCAGTACTTGATATTATCTGAAAAGAATAGTGGTGGAGAGCAGGCAAGAGAACACATGCAGAAAAAAAATTATTTGTTTATAATCAAAACAATGGGAACGATTATTATTATTAAATTGTCAGGAAGAAAAAAAACCCCAAACCTGCAAACACACTGAACAGTGTCACTACTAAGGCTTCCATAGCCATCTCAGCTTCAGAATCAGAAACACGCAGAAAATTAGAAAGTCACTATATTGCTACATCTTTCCCGTCTATTTTGCAAGACAGACACAACTACAGAAAATACATGGAAGATGACAAATAAAGGCGTAGTTACACAGACTGAGACCTGAACTGTCATTTTCACCCACCCTACAACAGCAGTAACCCGAAACAGGCAGCTGGGGAACGCGACGAACTACCTCAACTCCCAGGCTTGACACAAGCCTCGACCATTGGCTTAATAGCAGTTGCATAATAAGACTCGAAAGGCCAAGCACTCCTACTGCCTTATATATTTCTGTTTTCACACGAATGAGTGGAGGGAAAGATCTGGACGAAAATCGAGCACTACCCGAGCGTCACTAGTACCGCCACTACCAGTCTGGTTATTATGCAGCAAAGAGGCAAACTCAACACCTGGCACACAAATATGCAGACACCCATTGAATAGGTGGATCTACAGAAAGATATCTTCCCTTTCCCTTCCCCAATAGGCGATCCTTGATGGGTGTGCCAGGAATGGGATATAGGGGGGAGGAGAAGAAAAGGGGTGGGAAGTGGCTGCCGCTTGCTGCAGCCAGCCTGAGTGATGGTTAGGTGGTTAATAATGGTGGCTGAGGAAACACCGGGTCACTTCTCCCCCTTCCGCCTCCCGTGTAATAACGAGGGTGGGCAGCGCGGCGGAGGCACTCGCCGTGCCACCGCCGCCAGCCGAGGGGGGGGGACCCGGATCCCGCACCGCTCGCGTGGACCCGCTGGCGGCGGCGACTCAGGTGGGTGCCGAGCAGAGCATCACTCTCCCCCCGCCCCGCGCCCGGCGGGAGGGGCCGAGCACGGGGGCACTGCCGCCCCCTCCCCCGCTCTGCCCGCTGGCGCACACGCCCGCCCTGCCCCGCGCTGCCCTGCCCGCTCCCCGCTCCC
>WTSP01012208.1:0-78504 GCA_025331215.1 Actenoides lindsayi
GTGAGCGGGTGAGGGGTCTGCTCGGCCTGGGGGCACAGCTGACAGAGGAGCTGGGAAGGTTCAGGAGCATCAGGGAGGGTGAGAGGGAGAGATCGGTGGGGTCGCAGCCCGAGGCCAAGGCAGCAGCTGGAGGCTCCACCAGAAGCAGAGGATCCCTCCCCTCTTGCCACCGGGCGGAAGGAGGGGACCCAAGAGATGGGGGGGAATGGAAACAGGTCCCTGTGCTGAGAGGCAGTGAATCACTTCCCAGCCTCTCTCACCTTCCCAGCTGCCCTTACCCGGCAGGTTTGGGGCTCTGGAACTGGAGGGCCAGGCAACTGAGTGTGTAGCTGCAGGTCCATGCAGGGGGTTGCCTGTGGTGAGTCAGCCAGCCCCACGCACTAGGGCTGCTTGTGCTGAGAAACAACGGAGGCTCCTTGTCATAGGTGATGCCCCATGTGCTGACTGGATCCATCCCGCAGGGCAGTGCAGCCTCCCTGGGGCCCAGGTTAGAGACATCACCAGGGAACTGCCTGGTCTGGTTTGGCCCTCTGATTATTACCCACTGCTGTTTATGCAGGTTGGCAGTGATGAGGTTGTGGACAGGAGCACAAAAGCCTAGGGCTCGGTGCTGGGGCCACTCCTGTTTAATATCTTAATCAATGACTTTGACAAGGAGATTGAGAGCACCTTCAATAAGTTTGCAGACAACACCAAGTTAGGTGGGAGTGTTGATCTCCTTGAGGGTAGGAAGGCTCTTCAGAGGGACCCAGACAGGCTGGATTAATGGGCTAAGCCCAATCATATGGGCTTCAGCAAGGCCAAGTGCTGAGTCTTGCACTTGGGCCACAACAACCCCATGCAACACTGCAGGCTTGGGGAGGAGTGGCTGGAAAGTTGCTCGGCAGAAAAGGACCTGGGGGTGTTGGTCAACAGCTGGCTGAACATGAGCCAGCAGTGTGCTGACGTGTCCAAGGAGGCCAACAGCATCCTGGCTTGTATCAAGAATAGCGTGTCCATCAGGACTAGGGAAGTGATTGTCCCACTGTACTCGGCACTCGTGAGGCCACACCTTGAGCACTGTGTTCAGTTCCAGGTGTTGCAGTGTAGGAAAGACATCAAAGTGCTGGAGTATGTCCAGAGAAGGGCAGCGAAGCTGGTGAAGTGTCTTGAGAATATGTCCTATGAGGGGCGGCTGAGGGAGCTGGTGTGTTTAGTCTGAAGAAAAGGAAGGCTGAGCAGAGACCTTATTGCTCTCTACAACAACCTGAAAGGAGGTTGTAGGGAGGTGGGTGTTTGTCTCTTCTCACAAGTCATGCATGATAAGAGGAAATGGCACCAAGCTGTGCCAGGGGAAGTTTAGGTTGGACATAAGGAAAAACAGCACACCTCTACTCATTGGATTCTGCACCACCTGTGTCAGAAAGTTATTATCAGTGCACTGTAGGAATGTCCTGGACCATGTATTCCTAGCTCTCTGGCCTCTCTGGCAAATATCAGGGTGACAGAAGTCCCCCATGAGCACCAGGTCATGTGATTTTGAGGCTACTTCTAGCTGTCTGTAGAAGACCTATTGACTTTATCTTTCTGGTCTGGAGGTAAACACCCACAAGATATGCCTTGAATTCAAGTATTAAACCATGGTAGGATAAGGTTCTGCACAAGCTAGCCAGCAAGGTGTGCTGCCAAGGTTTCTGGCAGATTTGTGTGCCAGGTACTGAAAGATTTGCTGTTTAACTCATGTTAGCAAGATTAGAGCTAGCTTGAAAATATCTAGCCATACTGCAGTTACACTGATGAAAATCAGTGCGTTCTCGTTGTAAAGCTCTTACAAATGCAAAGAAGATCTCTAGATAAACAACAGCATACCAAGCTTCTTCCTCATGCCTTACTGCAGATAAAACAGTCACATGATAATATATGTATTATCTCGACCTATGTGATAATGTAGTAAAATTTACTCTGTGGAAGGCATTCTATGAAGTGAAACTACCATTTCTTCTCCACTCCTTATGCAAGGTGACTGCATAAGAAAAAAAAGAAAACATCCAGCATTTGTGTTGTATAGCATCAGTTGAACAAGGAGGAGTTAAGTAAATGCTAAGTGGATCACATGAGTCAAGGACATCAGAGAAATTAGCAGACATGCCTTTATTGATCAGTCATTCCAGAGGCTGAGCTGTTGGGCCTGTGTGTTAATTTCTGAACACTTTCTATCATGGATTAAAGGCTGAGCAAGCAAGGCAGCTCTCTTTAGCATGGTGAGTTGGCTGGTGCAGACAGTAGGAAGCACCCTTCTTCCCACTCATGTATTCACAACCCTTATTAATGTCAGCACTTTAAAGTGTTTCCCTTTTTGCTTTACACTGATACTGACCAGAGCTTCGGTGAAGGGATAAAGTATGTTATTAAACTCCGCCCCTGTCTGGTAAAGATGCTGAGAAGTAGGAAAGAAGACAGTTCTAGAATAGTTAGGTATGAAAGAGGGGAAGAGCATTCTGCACAGAGTACAGTGTTTATTTTCTAAGTATCTGTTTCAGCTTTCTTTACATGGGTATGTTTAATAGGTTTGTTTGGAGATATTTTATCACACATTAAAGGTCATTGGATTTGCTCCTCATGCTACAAGATTTTCCAGAAGCATCTAACTTTCCTCATGCATTGCATCAGGTGAGGGGGGTAGACAAATAACACCAAGATTTAGAGACTGAGGTTTTTATTGAGTTCAGGAGGAACTGTCCTAATGACTGGGCTGTGGAATAGGTATAATGGATACTCCACCAACTGGCACTTCAAGATGAGGTCCCTTCATTCAGTTTTACCATAGAAATGGTATGTTCTGGAGCATTTGAACTGCTCAAATAAACCACTTCTTTTTTCAATTTGCAACCAAACCCCAAACAAAACCACAAATGAAGTACTTTCTTCAGAAGCAGAAGAGACTGCTGTGCTAGGTGCGGGGGAAAAAGTGGATTTTTATCAATGCTGTTGAGTAAATAACTTCTGTGGCCCAGAGCTCCCCCACAACCCTGGGCAGTGCCAGTGGGGCAGCTGTGCCCTTTTCTGCATGGTTGCAAATCTTCAACTATGTAGACATTTGCAAAATAGAGCCTTTAACAGGCCTTAGGTTTCTCTAGGATTAGGTGGTGGCTCAGTAGTGTCCCAGGGCTCTCAAATGCTTTTGCAGCTGTCGTAGTTTGAAGTCTGGTAACACTAATATGCCCAAGCCCATCTTGCATCTTATCAAGGGGGGCAATTTTTTTTGAGCATTCTGCTGAACAAGAATGACCAAATCCATTTTCTTCCCTTCCAAAACATTGAGTAATTCAAGAGATGCCAGTGGGATGAACTAGTGAATTCTTTATTTTGGGTTGTTGTTATAGCAACGCACTCAACATTTACACCAATGAGCTGAAGGTGAGCTCTGATACATTGTTTATCCCCCTGTAGATTGGCCAGCCATCACAAAGCAATACCTCATCCACTGGAGCACAAAGAACATCATCTTGTTTGCTACCTGAAGAGTTGAGGGTACCTTAGAAAAAGCTGAGGGTGGCTAATATGTTTGTAATTGTTCTTTTGTGTACAGCAGCTGACAACAGGCCATGATGAATATTAACAAAAAATAGTTTGTACTTTAGTTACATAAATTGTATGCCGAAGAATGAAAGACTGTAGGAGTTAATAATGCAGAAATTTCCAGCTATGCATGTACAGAGTTTCCACAAACTTGTCTTTTATTCGCTATAGCTTTTTAATGTTTTATCTTCACTGATGAAGCTCTGTTGATAGCTTGTGTGTTAGTGATGCAATAGCTACAAAGCTGCATGCAGTTCTGCAGACAGTTGAAAATGATTTTGCTTTACTCTCTTTAGACTTCTAATCTTACTGACAAATATCTATACATGTAGTTACAGCTATGATGGAGTGCAGTACTGGGGCAACTAAGCAGACTTGTTTTCAATTCCTGCTATTTATCTGGAGAAATATTTCTTTCTGGCTTGAATTTTATTATGGAATTTGTCTGGAAAGTCAGTGGTAGAATAAGAAACAATGCAAATTATTTGAGGGACAGTAAAATGGAATGAGGTGGGAGAAGACTCAATTAGATATTAAAAATTAAGTAGCACAAGTCTCACCCCTGGGAAAAAAAAAAAAAGCTCTCAGCACTTTTCTTCAGGATATATACTGGAGCACTGTTACATTTCTGTTGTGAAAAGAAGACTAAATGAAAATAGTTGGGTTTGTTGTGCACCACTAAATGATACATCACAAACTCTGCTGTAGAATTTATTGATCCCTTCCCACACACTCCTTTGAAGATACAGACCCAATTCTCTTTACTCCATGTGTCATTTCCATGAGTGAGAATAAGCACCGTGTCCATTCCTGTTTGAGGGCCTCTGAAACTTTCACAGTACCAGGAAACAGATCCTGCTTTCATATATGCAAGGCTGAAGACCAAGTCTTATTTGGTGCAGTAAGGTGGCAGCAAAAAGATAACTTTGTCTTAATATTTGGAGGGCTTGTACCAGGCTGGGGTGCAAGGTTGGTCACAGGTGAAGCTGCAGTCATAAGAGAGTTCTCAAGGCAGAACAACGTGTGGGTCAGCAATGCAAAGGCAGGGCACAGATCTACATGCAACAAAGCATGGGAGAGAGCTGCTAACAGGCAGTAGAGAGATCAGCTCTTTGTACTGGTGTAGCTGCAACAGGAACAGGCCGTGGTCAAATCCCAGGTCTGGAACTAACATGACCTTCCTTCCCAAGCAGATAGAGCCAGAGGGAGCCATGTCTTTCTTGTTAGAGCACTCTGATGAATAAGCAGAAGGCAAAAGGTTTCTGCTTTGCAGCAGACACCATTACAGAATGGATTTCTTTTGCCTGACTCTGCTCCTCCTGGTAAATTCTCCCTGAGATTGAGCTCTCAGTTAGGAAGAAACTTAGAGTATTCCCTGTAATAGGGAGGAGTGAAGGGTTTAAGTTCTACCTCGACAAGGTTTGTAGAGGAGCATTTTTAGTTATGGAAAATTGTTCTTCAAGCAAGAGGAGTTTCAAAGATTAATAGCCGATTTTTGCTGATTGCCTGTTCCACTAGGCAGACTCCTGATCTCCCATTTAAGAACACATTAGCTACTGCTTTATCACAGACTTCTTCCCACACGGTGAATTCTCATCAGCTCACAGAGCAATATGTTTCTCATCAAGCGTGCTGGTTTTGGCTGGGACATCAAGTCTCTTCATTTTAATGATTTTTAATAGACTTTGCTTCCTTGTCCAAACCTCAGCCCCAGTGCCTCCCCAGCAGCCTGTATCAAGGTAAAAAGGAGTTTCCCTTTCAAATTAATTCAGTTGGCACAAACTCCTGAAAATCTGAAGTGCCCAAATCAATTTGGATTTTATACAGCATTTACGGTGTTAGATACGGTGTGTGGTTTGTCAGCAATGCTTAGACACCTATTTCCATGCCTCTGCACACAGACCATAATCCTTGTGAAAGTACAGATGAGATCCTGTCCTGTCACACTACTATCCATATTACTTACTCTCTGGAAGGGAAGAGAATATGAGACTGTAAAAGATTGTGTGCTGTTTCACTTGCAGAAAGCCTTTGCTGAATTACAACTCATTACAACATGTCCTCAGTCTGTGCTACCACTCACTGTTCCTTTTCCTCTAGATACTCATTTTTATCCTTGTTCTTGCTTCATTTTCAGTAATCATACATTGCTATCCACTTATGTGTTCTTCTACTGAAAAAGAACTGCTGAACTTCCTAAGATCTGACTTAAACAGTTACATTTTATGTAACAGCTCAAAGACGGAGGTCAACTTAAGCGGATACAATGCTTTAGAGTCTTGCTGGATAGAAAGAGATTAAAAATCACCCAGTCTTCTGTTCCACCAGGAAAGCTGTTGTCACCAGTTTGGCTTGAGTTTCTGTTTTCTATCTCTCAGTGTTCTCCACTGGCACTATGGAGGAGCAGGAGCTCTCCAAGTCTCTAATCCCCCCTTGCTGGCCTCACGCAAATCCTGCCTTACAATTCCCCTCAGCAGCAGTGTCCCTTCCATATGCAAGTGAGGAGAAGCTGTTGCCTTGTCTGCTATTCTCACATTTCCTGAGTGGCCTGCTTCAACTTGTTTGTTGTCTTGTCTTAGTCTCTACCCGTGAATTTTCAATTAGCTTTTGTTTATTTGGATGGCATTTTGCCTACAGAGGTCTTGATTATGACGAAGATTTGGACAGTACCAAAAGGAAAAAATTTCTCAATAAAAGGAAGCAAAGTAAAGCACCTCTACCTGAGTGACTCCAGCTGTTGTCAAGTATAGGATAATTCTCTGACTCCAAAGTATGAGATTTGGTAGAAACATCTAGCTGTTTGGTTCACATGTTGTAAACATGAATTAATAAGCTCATGCCATGGTCACTATTAATTGCAGCTCTTGGCTAGATGTGAATGGAGATTACGCTCTGTATACTCTGCTCAAACAGCTCAACAAACTGAGTTATCAGACACCTGATTAATATTCAGGAGGCTTCAGGGGGGTGAAGAAACCAGTGCGATAACAACATCAGCAAAGCAAAACTGGAAATGCTGTTGTGTTCGCAACTCCTTCGCTGTTTGCAGCACTCAGTGGGACCAGACTACTGCCAGTGTCAAGGACTGCTTACTCAGATGTTTTTCTCCTATGGGATAACTGGTTCTGTAAATACCTATCTGTCAAGAGACTATAGGTGCATGGGAAAGTATAATCCAGAGACCATCTTCTACACTCATCTGGCAGAAGAACCCTTGACCCTTCAGTACAGTTAAATTGAACACATGCATCCCAGTAATACCTGTGTCATCCATGGAAACAGTAAGAAAGAATCAGTATAGTTAGGTGCTTGGGTTTGCTCTTGAATCTGCCATTAATTTGCTCTGTTGTCTAAGAAAACGAGCAATAATTTCTTCAGTTATAAAAAAAGCATACAAGACAGTACCGTTTTTCTGTTTGCTTTGTCCTCAAGTGGTCAGTTTTTAATATGTCATCTTACCAGCTTTCAAGTGAAAAAACAGTAGTTTGGTCATTAAAAAAGAAAATGAAGAAAAATAACCATTTGCCTGTGCAGTTTCAGTGATATAATATGGAATGTCCACATTTAGACAACTAGACCTGGCTTTTGAGATTTAATTTCCCATCGGTCTGAGTGGCTTTCTGCCCGAAACAAATCTCAGGCATAATGCTAAGCAGGAACTATAGATAAGCAGTCGTCCCACATCCAAATCTCAAGGGTTCAAATTTGTCCTCCTCCCCTTTCCATGACTGTACATGGATTATTTCAGCTTTGGTTAGGCAGAAATGCAAAAAGGAAAAAAGAGGGAGGGAGCAGAGCTTTTTATATATTGTTAGTTTTACATAAAGCAATCAAAAGCAACAAATTGTGCCTCACTCTTGCTGTCCTCAGCTTGCAAGAGAGTTTCTTTATCAGAACTGTCATTTGTCATCTGTCAATACATTACCAGTGAGAATTGAATCTTTTAGTACCAAGTGAAAAAACCCCTGAGATTTGTAACTCAGATGCATGATATTACATCGTAAACACTTCATCACATCTACTATCAAAGCTCCCTAGTGCAAGAAATGCATCATGTGTTCAGACGTCGCTAGGACCACAGCTATGACATCACACACTCCTGAACCAGCACCTTAGCCGTCTGCCTTTGCCATACTCCACTTCCTACAGGTTTAGGTTACTCAATTCCCATTTGATGTGGCTGTCATTTCCATAATCACTTCACAGGAGAACGCAGAAATAGAAGGTGTCAAAATAGGGACCTATCTAAAACCAGCTCATCATGCAGCTGGTGGCCTGACAGAATGGCATAATATTAAAGGCATTTATTCCAGTGATTTGTATTCAGTTAAAAAAGCTGAACCTCCCATACTGACTTGTCAATGTAAGAATGCTCTGGCTAATCTACTTTCTTTTGTTTGCACTTTGATGATACGAACAGAAGTCTTTGAAGTTAAATAGCAGTCTCGTGCAAATTTTGATCAAAGGAGCACTAATAAACCTTCCTTAGTGAATTCCTCAGTCTCCTCATTTCTGGTTCATACCTTCCCTGTCCCTGTAACCCTCTGACCACAGATGCCACTCTTCCTCCATCTAGCTGAAACTCCTGCCAAAGTTATCTCTTGTCCTCAAAGTGACATCCCACTTATTGTTCACTCAGCTTTTTAGAGTTCTTGTTATCCATACCCAATTTCTTCTGAATGTAGTCAATCTACTATTTATTAAATTAAGCTCTTACTTCCAATTAGGTAAACCAAACACTGGGCTGCATTAGGAGAAAGATGACCAGCAGGCTTAGGAATGCTGTTACCTCTGCTCAACACTGATGAGGGTGCCCTGGGATCCTGCATCCAGTCCTGCACCTCCCAATTGGAAAGGGGTATGGAGAAATGGCAAAAGATCCTGCAGAGAACCATGACAGACAGAGGCTGTGGACAGGTGCCCTGTAGGATCAAGTGGAGGCAGCTTGGACTGGTTACATTTGTTGAGAGAAGGCTAAGGGCATACACAGCTACTTAAAGAGTAGTAGCGAGATTATGGGGTGAAATGACTCCTGGTAGTGCCAAATGATAGAAAAAGTAAAAGCAGTCACAAACTTTACATTCAGAGCTTCAGATCTGGAAAACTTCTTTTACTAATAGAGTAGCACAGCACAAGAACAGGTCATGCAAAAAGACTGTTGCAAAATCTCCTTTGTTGGAGATTTTGAAGGCCTGGCTAGATGTAGCCACAGCTGACCAGAGTCAGCAGTAGTCATGGCATTAAGCAGGACTTTGCACTAGATGAACTCCAGTACACCAATTTATGACCCGTGATTTCAGTAAGCTATGCTGGCCTCAGACATCAATAATCTAGAAAGTTTATTTTCAGTTCCTGGGGAGCAGATAGCACTGTAAAGCCACAAGGACCCCTACCTAGCTCAGCCTTAGTGATAGATTCAAAGTCAATGGAATGAAACAGCAGAAGAGAATTATGGTAGAAAAATATCTGTGGTGTTACCAAACATCTCAACACTTTGTCAGCTATTTACTCTCAAGTCTGTTACAGAAAGAAAGAGAAATTATTTTTTAGTTCTGTGTGCCAGTTCTTTTAAGTTTGGGCTTGTGACTCATTTGTCTTTGCTGACAGGCTGCCTAGCTCTGTTCCTGCTGGTCAAGATACTAGGGTGATTAAATACTTCTTTATAGTGATTTAAGATCTGTTGCATTTGAGATCAGGCAAGCAAATATATCATAGTAAAAAGTATAGAAAAGAGAAAACAAGTCTTTTTTTTTCTATATAGGATGTGTGACAGGATTCACTGGGGAATTTACGTGGCTCTGTCTTCATTAGCAGAAACTGATATATAATCAGGATTATTTGATGGAAGTGGAGTATAACACTTAATATCTTTCCCCTACCTTCCTCAGCTTTTAGTTGGATTTCAGCCCTGACACAGTCTTAAGCTTCATCTCACTGAAGTCAAAGGGAATTCAATCACCAGCTAGAAAATGGGGACAAAAGAATAAAAGAAGAGAATCTAGATCAACACTGAAACAGAGATAAAACACGTTCAACAGATTCTGTAGGTTAATATACATAGTAAATCCTAAATGGATTGCCTCTGCACCCTCCTAACAAAAGGACTGAATTGGAGAACACTGGATAAAAGTAAATTGTTTCCAAAAAGTAAGGGCCATTTTCAAACCCCATGACTAAGTTCTCAGAGGATGGATTACATGTGGAGAGATTAGCAGAGGTCTGGTCTACCAGCTACCATAGCAATAGTAAAGGAGAGATACTCAACACCTTCCAAAGATCAGTGAATATGAGTAAATTTCCGAAACGACACATGAGAAATGTGATACAGCAGCACCACTCCAAATTGCCTTTTGCAGCACCATTGTTATGGATTGGTATTTAAGGCATGTCTTAACCTTTTAGACACCTGTGTCCGTTTCAAAGTTCCCTTAAGCTGGCAGTGTCGTTATCTCGAAGTACCTAGGAACCTAATTCTTACTATGTTTTTGAAGAAAATATGCCAAGTGTACTTCTGCACATTTACCTATATAACAGTCTGGCCATTTTCAGCTGAATTTTACTCAAGTATTAGGTCCTCAGAATATTAAGACACTATTGAAACACACTCTTCCAAGATGAAAGCTGGCTGCTTCATGAGGAAATCATGAGGAGATGGAATCAAATGACAAAAACACCTTTTCCTCCACTTGTGCATATGTGGTCTGCTGACTCCCACACTGAATACTTTGCCATTTACATTGACATTTTGTGGGGGTTTTTCAACGCAATTTGGCATTGCACTTTTCTGTTAAGAGTGTTTTTTTGCTACATGGCCTAAATGGAAGCCTTTGCCTGGGATCCATTTTACAGAGCGAGCGCAATTCTGTAGGCAGCAGGTGGATTATTGTCAGTTCTTCCTGCTACCAGGGTTAATCATGAAATGGTTATTGGTCTGGATTTACAGTCTTGTAAAGAGCTTTCTATAGAAAGTTAGTGTTGTAAAAGTTATTTGCATCTATATTGAGAGAGTTAATTCCCTCTCTGCAGCTGAGTCTTCCCTCTCCAGTCTGCTTCCATGGTAACGTACACACTGCTACTGCAGTGGTGAAGTTAAGCTTTCCAGTTGCTAATGTTCTGCACCAAATCTCAATTCTAGCCAACGAAGTCACAATTAATAATGCTACTTGGTCCCCCACTCAACCTGCCCATGACTAGAGATTTAAGTCAATATGCTCTTTTACTTTACAGACTGGGTAAAGAAAGTGAACTTGAGATTGCAGTTAATATACATGAATAACAAGAAGTAAATTAGAAAAGCTGAGCCATGTGCAGGGTAATTTTTCCAGTTAAAAAGCTATTACACGTCTAAAGAATACAGTGCTCAAAACAGCTCTTACTTTTTTTTTTTTTCTTTTCTTTTTAATTTTCCTTTCTTGTTGTGGCTTGTCTTTTTTCAGTATCTGAGCAAAGCTGGTATAACGCACATTTAGCAAACAGAAAAGATGAGTCTTCAAATTGTATTTCTGCCTTTAGTTTTCACAGAGCTGACTACTGCACTGAACTGACATATATGTTCAATTTTCACTTGCAACAAAATTCTACCAAGGTCCTGCTTAGGATATTGTGAGAGAAGCCTGGGCTATTGATAGAAATACCTGGGACCTAGTTCCTTCAGACATGGAGCAACTTCCTCTGACTTTGTTAGCCCAGTGTTGTGGCTACAACAAATAGCATCCAACTACCTTGACCACGAGGTGTGTTGGCAAAACCAGGGAATCCCAGTGCTTTAAAGACCTCTTCCCTGATACCACTCTGGGCTAACATGGAACCACAGGGCCAAGTGCATGCACAAGCTACTGCCCAGTCCCTGTTCCTGCTGCTGCAGGACTACTTAGATCAGTGCCACTCCAAACCTGTGAGGCCCTCTTGCCATGAGGGAAACTTCCAAAGCTCTCCAGCCGCTTATTTCAGTGTTTCTACATACCACTGTTAGGAAAATATTTAATTCAGGCCTCCCTTTAGAGACACAGGTTAGATCCATTTCTCCTTTCCTAGCTTTTGTGGACATGCAGAACAATTTTTTCCCATTTAACCTGTCTTTTTGACAGTTATGTCACTCCTCAGTCTGCTCTTCTTAATGCCAACAGCTCTGGATTTCTTTTATACAGAGTTACATGCAATCATGTCTCCCAAACAAGCTCTCTGTTCTCCATATACTTGCAAAACAGATGTCAGGATGTCCAAGTACATAGCATAAGTTATACAACACAACACATCCAGCCTACAGTATGTCTACATTTACATTGACTTCAAAATAACAGCCAAACAAAAAAACTGGGAAGAAATCAAGGCTGCTTAGTGGGAAAGGTTTCCCTATGAAGAAAAATTAAAGATTAAGGGGCTCACTCAACATGATGATTTAGCATATCATCCTTGAAGATTCAATGGGAGTGAATGGTTCTCTAAGACATTTTTTTCACAACTTCATTTTTTATTTAGCAGACTTCACACCTGAATTCAAAGGAAAAGAAAAAAAAAAATACTTCCATGCATTATTTAATAAGATGGGTTTTAAGATGTTGAGATCCTAGTAGCATGTAATAGAAATAATGTTTGGCAGTCTTTGTGTTACTTATACTTTCTGGTCTATCCAATTACCTTCTGTTTCAAGTAGTACTTTTACAAAAGACCACTGTACAAAAAAGGGCTAGTATTAAGAAAAAGACAGATTTCTAATTAATATAAACTTGAAGGTAAATACTCTAAGGAAAATTAGAATAAATCAAACTTTATAGCTCATGCACCACAGAAATTCAATAAATATTCCAGGGGAGGGGCAGCAGTTCCAAAATTTGAGTTACAGTAGGTGGATAATGTCTTGGAATCAGAAACTCTTGGTATCTTCAATGCTGTGCACAATCATTTGTTAAAAGATGTTCTGACATCAGCATTTATGGAAGATTTCAGCCAACATCATGTTGCTCACATCAGGATCCTTTCTTTATATGGGGAGGAAACCCGCAAGTTCTTTGTTGAATAGCTTTGATAATGAGTGAGCTGTATGATTTTAGTGTTGAAAACAAGGGTATTCTGTGAGGTCATCCTTGATGTAGAACATGCAGGAATAACTGGATAGAATAATACTTACTAAAGACATGGGAGAGGTTTTTGAACTGTCAGTGAAAAATCTAATTTGTTAGACTATTTGCACGTTTTATGTATTTATCATGCACTGTAAGTGGAGTCTGTGATCAACTGCAGCTTTCCATCTAAAGAACTATACTCCCAGTAGGAACAGTTGTATTATTTAAAATGTGGTTTTGGTTTCCTCAAAAGCTTCCTCATTCTGGGGAATGTCATGTTAGCATTACAGCAGTTAGCTCAGTTTAGGTTTGTAGAATAAAGGGAACGTGCTATTAGTGAATATTCACAAAAACCTCATTCTTGAGGAGATTTCCCAACACCTTGTAGGAGCTCTGCTGCAGTATGAGAATCTCGAGGGGCATGTAGCAGCCTTTTTAACAAAAAAACCCCCTTCCCCCCCTTCCTTTACTGTAGCTGGATTCCAAAGTAAGCAGTATATAAGAACTGCAGCTGACAGGCTTTCACTGCAACTCCATTTTCGTATTCTAAGCAACTGCAGAATGAGCCTGTGGTCCTGCTGAAAGTAGGATATGACCAGGTTGTTTTAAGAATTATAAATAAGGATGAAATGAATTTGCATAGACTTTTTTTTTTCCATTGCTCTTAACTTGTAAGTGTCTGGTGTTACATAAATGTTGCCACTTTTAATATCTGAGAGAGAAAACTGCTGGTCTGTTTTGGTTGCAAAGACAACCTTCCAAACATGAACAGCTGCTATTCTGTCTTGGCCTGAAAAGCTCAGCTTTGGGCCACATGAAAGTTTTCTAATAACATCAGTGTGGCATTAACCTGCAAGTAAAGTCATAGCCAGGGGTCACACTTCCAAACAGATGAGACATACGCTTAAATGACCACTTCTGTTTGCAGGCATTATGAGTCTGAATCAGACATTTGCCTGTGTCTCAAGCCAAATGAGCAAATGGTAGAAAATTCCCAGCATATTTGCCTTCCTCAAACAGATTCTGAATGAAGCACTAAATATACTAACAGATGAAAATTGCTAATGCTTTATCATGTCCAGCTTTCCATTGGCAGTGACTGGAATCGGCTGTGAATTAAGTTACTGCTGTTCATATTGGTGTTCATGTCCTTCAGTCTCTGCAAATGCCTAAAGGGGCTTCGGGGAGCAAGGTGCTCTGCTGCCAGGGCTGGGAAAATTGAACTGTGGAGTCCTTGGAGAGCCCTAGTTTAGACTGAAATGTTGCTATGTTCAGCCTGAAGTCATCCTTCACTATTGCGTTTGCTAGTTAAGATGCTTTGTAAACAGTCTGAACTGATGAGATAGCCTTCAGTATGATACAGAAGTTTATTAAAGGTACATTTTGATGAATGAAAGTAATTAAAGAAGTCAGACTGAAGCATTAAGACTTGTACCATGTAGGTTTAGTATGGTTTTAGATGGTAAAAGGATTACATAAAAATGAAATTTTTATTCCTGTTATAGCATATAGGAATAAATAAAGGTTGTTACTGAACTAACTGCAGTTTAAAATTGTTAGAAAGGGGTATTTATAAGCCCTTTAGATATGGTAGCTTATTCTGCTTTCTTCAAAATGTAATGGGAAAAGGACAGAAGACTAAGAAAGATTATGAAAAACTCCAGGCTAGTTGACAGAAGCATCTGTACCTTTAAAATCATCTGTTCTGTCTAACCCAGTAAAGATAAAATGATGGTAATAAAGGACATGGAACATTGTTTTCCCAAGTTTCAGTAAATAGGACCCATGTTTTTACCATCAAGCCATCGTCCTTCTCCAGCTTTTCATATTTAAGCTTCATCAAAAAAAGGCTGTAGAAGAACTACACATTAATTGTACACATGATAGTAATTTTTTTCATGAACAGTAGTAACTATATAATGTCAATAGAGGCTGTACACTCAACAGTTTTTCCACATGTAGCTGTACAAACCACTAGTAAACACTGAATTCCATTTATTTAAAGAATCAATCTCCTTCCGTCCCCTCACTTCACCCTATCTCGCCTTCTTGGGTAATCTAAGACTGGGCACTGCAATTACAAAGGTAACTCATTTCAACCATATTTAACAGCTAACCAGAAAAGCAATTTTTAAGGCTCTTGGTACATTATACTACTAATGGATTTTCATTATCATAGGTAGAAGTAATTGAATTTCCCAGTATGATTTAGAATTATAATGACCGTATCAAAGAATAACTACCTAAAAATGAACAAAAATACATTACACACACACTCTTCATTTTTACAGCTTTGATTACGCCTTCTTCCTGCCTCTTCATTTATTTGGTCACTTAAAATTGTATGCTTGTGTAGAAAAAAAGTATATATCCATTTACCATGGTTAAATCTGTGTCAACTGTATAAAAGCGCTTAATAAAGGACAGCAAAATATTCATTTTGCAGTCATTATAAATTTTTCCTTTCCAACCTTTCCTCCAGCAGCAGCACTCCCAAAATAATTTCAAGCCCTAGAGAAAACATCATAGTTTTCCAGAACTATCTGATGTAATAAGCAAAAGTGGATGGCATAAGAAAAGCATGCAATTTAACACCGGTCTGACCAGCAAAGTGTCATAGCAGAACCTTGGAGACTTATCAGTAATAGGAGTTGGAAGTTCTAGAATTGTCTCATTGACAATGTCATTGTGGTAGTGTGGTGACCCTGATTATGTCCCTAGTTTTAAAAGCAAAAGGAATGTGTCAACAAATGACAAAATATTAGCACACGCTAGTGATCTCTTGGCAGACGTTCATTTTGTTCATCCAGACAGAAGTATTACATGAATCCATAATGCTGTTTGTGAAGTCAACTTTCAACATGCAATACTCCTTTAAGGAGCTGCTCCAATAGATCTGTCTTTTCAGGTGGCTCCGTTAATTTTTTTGTGGTTTAGGAAACAGGAATAAAACTACAAGGTTTTCCAAAGAACACTTACTGGAACATCAGAAAGACAATCCATCTATGTTCCACTTACTACGGGAGCTTAGTTGATCACTAGGCTTGAAAAATCAGCCTTTTAAGAGAGCTTCGAAACTTGTAGAAGGAAAGCAACAAAAAGGTTCATCAGGCATCATTATCTCTTAGTAGAACATAAATCATACAGTATCTAATCTCAAATTGTTTCTCAGTAAACATCACCCTGTAAAGCAGTAGCTGTTGGATAGCCAGCCACTGATTGCTTTCTCATTTGAGCTACCTTGTAATACCGAATACCGGCAGCGGACAGGGTTTGTTAGAGTGCTTGTGCTCACAGCTAGTTCAGGGATGATACAGTTTGAAAGCAGAGCAATTACTTCCCAGCAGTTAGGGTGTTCTGAAATGCAAGCTCATAGTGTCAAACGGGCAATTGTGTCTGAAAATTGGAGTCGGAGGCTTTAGGAAGAGCTTCAGTGTTGTAACTGCCTATAGGAGTTGCCAGTGTGTAGCTCAGCTAGGGAGATGTGATGGTGCTGTGTAACGCTGTGCCTTGTGTCTGGCTACAGCTAAAGCGTTAAACGACTGCTCCAAGGGACTGAGACAAAGGAGGAACAGTTTTTTCTTTAACAGAGAAGTTAAAGAAAACAGGCTTGAAAAGGCTGGTTAGCAGGTGGTGTTGAGTGCTGCAGCCTGTGCCGTGTTAGGTCGACCTGTATTTGCCAGCCTGTAACGGGCACAAGCGAGGGTCCGTGTCCGGAACAATGCCAGGTGGGGACAAGCGGGCACTGTCCTGCTCTGCCTGTTTTGCCACCCTCTGGGATACGCTGTAGGTCTGCAGCACCTGGGTAAAAATACCAGGATGCTTAGGCTGTGGTCTCTCGTTTCAGTTAGGGCTGTGGCAAACAGTGGCCATAAAACACAGAGCTTGTTTGTGTACCTTTCTAAACAAGGCCTGTTCATTTCAGGTACTAAAAACCGAAACCCAACCCAAACTCCAAAACCCCAAACAACATATACAACCTCCCGCCCCCCCCTTACTCTTGTAAGAGCAGCCTCTCTTTCTGTTTACTGAGATGATTTTAAGCGAGCTAGTTTAGGAAATGCGGGCATTTCAACTGCGGCTTTGCTGACAAACTTGCTGCCACAAAATCCACTGGAGATTTGGGTAGCCTGAACTAACCCTCAGCAGCCACTGGGTGAGGGACTTGTTTGAAGGATGTTGCAACTCCAGGGGCATCTTTGGTGCAGGGGGAACATGCAAAGGAAAGGAGTCTCACAACAAGATTAAAACTTCATAGCTTTGATTGCAGCTTCTGGGTGGCACTTCAGAAGAACTAATCAGTTCAGGTGCTGCGGGATTCATTTTAATTTCCCATCCTGCTTTTTGACCGATGTGATAAGGAGAAAGTCATCCATAGCCCGGAGGGACAGTTGGCCCCTTGCAGCCGCTGAACCCACAATAATTAGCTTTTGCAAACTGAGCTGTGTTGCCACGTGAACAGGTACACAGATTCAAACTGTGATGCAGGCAAAAGGATGTAGCTGGTAGATCTAAACTCCAGCAGAGGTCGGTCTCAGTGAGCATTCACAACTATCACAACAGTTTGTGAACAGCAAACAGATTCATTTTGACTGCCAGAAAGAAAAGAAGTAGTTGGAATCGCTCATGCTGCAGTGCAATGGAAGTGCTGGTAGCATCCATAAAAGGCAGGTTTTGTTCCTGGAGCTTCATGTTTACTACCAGGTCATTACAATGCACCAAAGCAATAACACCTTTTGCAGACCAAGAGGTGAATGACAGGCTGTGTCTCCAGTTCTCTATTTAGGCTGATCCCTAATCTGAATTTACTGAGATTCACCTATAATATCTATCCAAGGAAAATACGTAGCACTAACTTGGAGAACCAATACCATTTTTTACCTTTGATCACCCATAGTTTAAGGTTATGTCCATCGTATTGCATATAATTTGTTTTCCCCACAACACAGCCTTTCTGGTTTTATACTTTCCCAGACACAGCTGCATTTCTAGAATTGCTCTAAAACCATCCAATTTAATTTTTATTCACCATGAGAGAGGCTTTGTGTTTGCCTGATATGACAAAATCTGCTTCAGGTGCCTGAAAATTTCCCCAGTATCTTCCTCATACATTCTGAGGGGGATGTTGTATTTGGTATCTCAGCTCAGCATGGTTAAGCCGTAGCTAATTCTTTTGAAACCTGTTAGATATTTGGCTAGCCCAGATTTTTGAGACATATGAAGAAAATTCTCATAGCTTAACATTCACAGTGCTGTTTGAAATTTGAGTAGCAAGTATTTTCCTCTCCCCTGTGCTACCTGTCATCCCGCTTCACAACTAAGAACATACAGGAAAGAATAATAATGAAGATTGTTTCCTGAAGATTTGATGCAATGCTTTCCTTGAACAACATAAGGTCTTTTAAATGAAAATAAACCCCACCTACCTAGCCTTCCTAGCTGGCAGACAGTTATAAGCTACTTTTCTTTACATGCATATACGTTTTAGCTCTACAAAACAAAGCCAGATAATAGGCTGAGATTAACCATTTGGATCCAAAGTTGTCTGACCTTGTCACGGGATGAGGGTTACACGCAGCATGGATGTATAGGCGTGCCAGGGGAAAGGTACCCATTTGTGAAGGTATAAAGTAGACCGAGTGTTAGACCTGTTGCCTGTGACTGTGCAATTTAGAGTGCCAAAGTAGTATGAATTGCAGACTTGAGGCGGTTTTAGGTCAAATCAGTTTCAGCTATCAAACAACTAGGTTTCCTGCAGTATATTTTTCTGATCCGCGCTTTTGTGCCTTTTGAGCCTGAGCAGGCATGCAGCTAGACACCATAAATTTCAGATTTATTAACATCTTTGGGTTTATGATACAGATGACCTGGATTAATCTGAGAGCTGTCCATCCAGTGGAAGAACTCAGATAAAGTGTTTATGCAGTGGGTGTTGACACATGCACAGCCTATAACAGAGTCCTGAAAGTCATTGGCTTCCCTGTAACCATGTGACCAATTGCCTCTATCCTTGAGAAATAATATTTAATGAAAGCCATAAATCTTCAGTATAGTTTAATCTAGTTTGCACACTTATCTTCTTTTGTCAACTCTTATCTTCTGTGTTACTGCCACCATTGAGCATTTAACTAAAGTGGTATTTAATATTAAACTAGAGGGTTCATCACTTTCCTTGTTATCTTATCCTTCAGCACTCAAAAATGTATTTTCATTAGAAGGAATACTAACAGTTGCTTTAATTGCTGTTAGGTATGCTGTGTCACTAGTCTAACGGTCTTTGCTTGGTCTTTGCAGGATGAGTTAGCTTCATGTATTAATACAAACCCGTCTTGAACTGAAGACGTGGGGGCTCACAGTTATGGCACATTAACTCTGTAGCATTTACTGATTTGTTAGGATCATTATGCATTCATCTTTTGACAGTGGAGTAATTTTGGAAAAGGTTTTTAAAATCTACCTGTCATACACATATAAAGGCAAATCTGTACACAAAAATAAAACAGGATAACCTGATTTTAATTCTAAAAGCAAGAAAATAGGTTCTTATAGATGTATAGAAGGTGTATTGAAATGTGTCAGCATACAGATTCAGCTGAATTTGAACCCATTGTGTTAATTTGAGGTTAAGAAACATTGTAGTTTACAGCTGAGCTGGATCTTAACAATAAAGATAAATTTTAACAGAAGCTATTACTTGTGATAAATTGACAGATCTATATTCATCTTCACTGCGCTTCTATCTTCCCATTACAGAGGTGTGACAGTTAAACACTACTTAGGAGCTTGTTACCTTTCACTAAGGTGCTCTGAACTGTCAAGAAAGACCTACAAAGATATCTAGATGTGCAGACTAGAGCTGCCAAAAATCTCCTGGCTGGTAGAATTCGCAGTAGTGCAACGCCTCACTGTGAAGCACAATCAATTGATTCTTAAATGGCCATTATTTGCCAAGTAGACAGTCTGTTCATTAGTGGAACTGATGAAGAGTGAGATGTTAACAGAGAGTATTTTACTGCCAGCTTTCAGAGCTGCAAGGGGAATGAATATGCAGAGGAAAAGTGAGCCTTCAGAATTTCCATTCCTCATCATTACAGCTAGAGCCTTAGAAATGCAAAGAAAGCAGAGGAACAGCTTTGATGACTTGCCAAAGGCTGCCTTTTACAGCAATTCATGCCTTGGACAGTTTAATCATATCATGGTGCTTTTCTTGAGATATCAGTTTGAGAGAAGTCTAGTCACTAGGCTCTTACGACCCTACTTAGCCAAGATTTATCAGAAGTTTGCGATTCCTTCTCACAGTCTTTTCAAAAGTGCAGAACAATGAACTCATGCAGCACCACTGTCTTCTAGTGGTGGAAGGTATATGTCATTCTTTCACATCTCTACACACAAGAGGACTTGCTGCTACCTCTGAAGAGTTGTCAGGCTGTGTGAGAAGCAGCAGTCTTTTCAGCCTTCAGAGGTTATGTCTTGTAGTGCAGAGATACAACCTCCTTCCTTACTGCCAACCATCAGTTTTTGACCCTGAACCTTTAGAAGTATGGACTGGACAGCTACATTTTAAGACAAGCACTAGTTACCAGACATGGTAACAGTAGGACTTACTAATAATTGGTCTTAAAGGCTTTATTTTGAAATTGGTGAGAGAGAAGAAAACAGACAGGTATAGCTTCATTTCTATCACCTCTGCTCAGAAGCTGGTGAATACAAAGGAGACAGTATGAGGGATCTTTCCATGTTTAATGGATGATAAGGGAGAATTTTCAGTCATGCTCTTGTTCCTCAGCCTTGGAGGGGAGTTTCAGCTCAGGCAGAACGATCACTAAGTATCTGGCAAGGACATATCATCACAGGATTTTTCTCTGTTTCACAAGGCTCTAGAAATCCCTAGTGCTTTTGGATATCATGGTGACATGAGCCAAACAGTACCATTTATTTAGTCATTTGACAGAATGCCACATATCTCAGGAGTTCATGCAAGAAACAATAATCAAGGTGCCCTGTCTCAGTAAATTTGAGATACCTGAGGAACTGATCTTTCGGGGTGAGTTTTTGTCCCTTGCTGACCAGAACCTGCCATGTCAATACATTTAGAAAAGGCTGAAAAAAACTTTTAAGATTGAAAGTTTAGGTAACTGAGCCATTAATCTCTCAGTACGAAAAAAACCCTTAACATTTTCAAGCCTGATGTACTTCCACTTACAAATGGTAAATTTTAAACTCCATTATGACATTTTAACAACCTTAATAATTTCTTCTGTTTACATCTTCCTGTTAACACGCCTTGGGATTTGCAGAATTTACACTACTGCTGCAGTTCTATGTGAACTTTTCTAGATGAACCTGCCTTGGCAGGGGGGTTGGAATAGATGATCTCCAGGGGCCCCTCCAGTCCCTATCATTCTGTGATTCTCTGACCTGTAGCACACTTGTTTTCATTAATACTTCAAATTCTGAGAGACTAATGTGGTATATACTATTAGCTCCAAGTACCAAGTATAGCACTGACAGAGAAGCTCTAACATATCTAAATATTATCTTTGGCAATCTGCATTTTAGGTATCGGTTGTGATTTCTCCCGTTTTGCATCTGTTCATTGTTTGGGCTTGTATCTGTTCCATGCTGCAGCTTGATTTTATGCCAAGCAGTATATGTGTCAATATATTTCCAGTTTATTATTTATTTAAGGACTCCTGGCAAGCTGAACAATTTTTTTTCAGTTCAACAACCTATCACATGCCTTCTCGCTGTTCTTGGAACATACAGTTTGAAATATGAAAATTTGGTTAGAACTGAACCGTTTCTTCCATTTTATTTTAATGACACTTTCCAGTGTATACCCAAAGGTAGCTGTAAAAATACATTACAGGAGATATCTTCAGAATAATTCGTTTTGTCTGAAATTGGGCATGCTTGATGCATTGTAATAACACAGTTTCCTTTTTGACGTAGATTGTGCACAATGATGAAATATATACTGCATCTAATGATCCTTAAACAGTTAAGCAATTGTCACTGCACTGATAAATCATCGCATAGCAGAACATTTAATGCAGCTGTGGGATGCCCATATTTTCCTGCAGAAATAATAGTTTGCAGGTTCATCAACGGAATAAGACTCAGATTTTTATTCCCAAATAGTTTCTTTCAGTAGGACATCAGCAATATATTGACGTCCAGTTCTTGCTTCTCCGTTAAAAAAACAATTACATGACCTGTCTCAGTCTCTTCACACTGAAGTACTATAACGTAGTCTTAGTCCTGAATGAATCATTTGTACTGGTGTAGATGAGAATCTCTTGCTTTAGGCTTGTGACATCCCAGTCGCAACCCAGTAAACACAACATAACTCTTTAGGTCAAGGGCAATGGGTGAAAAACTAGGTTCTGTTATGCATGAGTAGCTCAATCAGTTTTCTTTTCTAAAAACAGGCTCTTGAACCTATGCCACCATCTTCTCAGAAAAAGGTACAAGTTGCTACTCAGCTGCCTTTGTGGATTACTGTGAATTTTGTTTCTGATGTGTATATGTGGTTCTCCATCTATAAATCAAGTGACAGTACTGCATAACAATTGGAGGATGAGCTGTACATTTCAAGGGAACACCCTGGCTAGGAAACGGTGTTACTTCTTCTGCCTGGAGGTTTGAAGTGCCACTTGATTAAATCAGCCTCAGGCAGACTTGGAGGCTGGAGTTCTACTCCCTCCAAAACACCTGACAATGGAAAGTCCACAACTGCATGACTTAAAGTAAAGCATTACATAGCACAGCATTTTTCAAGGGAATGCCTGTCTTGCAAGACAGATGCTCTGCAACTTAAAAAAGTCTTCTTTCATGGAATTAGATATCTGATCTTCTACATTTAAATGCATGCTTAGAACCCATACTTCAGCCAACAAAAATCACATCCTTATTCCCTGTTCAAACAGCTCGTTTTTAGGGAAGATGAATGCTGTCAAAGCAAAGGAGTTATGCAGTCTCTTCACTGCACATCCATACCATTTTGGTTAGAAAGCTTGTAATGTTACCAGGCCCATGGATGGATCCACAATGTTACTGTGTTAGAGACAGGAAATAATGTCCTGTTAGTCAATGTGGTCCTATGACTTGCTCTGTTGCTGTAGGAGGACTGCAATCTGTAGCCTTCTCTTCTGAATCTGCTTTCTGAAGATAACGGGCTACCAGCCTCCTCTGTGTTGTCGCAGTCTTTCCTCAATCTCACAGAAGCTTGGCTGCCTGGCCCACATTACCTCTGTGCTGCCCTTTGCACACACCGCTACCGACAGACTTTCTTTGAACACAAAAGCATGTTTTAGCCCAATGGTCTCTTCTCCAGCTTTAATACTCTGACTCCTCTCCCTCAGTACCTCCAGCTTACACCTCATGAAACTTCCCTCACCTTCTTGAAAGCCCTCAACCCCGTCCCCAACTTCTCTCTTAGGGATCTGTGGGAAGGGAATTTGTAAGCTTGACGTACCTGCACCCTGGTTACCCAACATCTGACAATATAGTCCTTTCCCCAGATTTCTTTTCCTCCCTCCAGTCCTGGAGTTCCCTTAAATTCCCAGTGCAGCAGCCAGTACTTTCTCAGTAGTTACAGTCATTCTGCAACAGGAGCAGTAAGCAAGTACTATCACCTGCTCGTCCTTGAAGCCTCAAGTTGTTTTGGCAGAAGCCTAACCCCCTACTTTCTCCATCTGTGCACAGAAGACTGCTTTCCTTCTTTGGGCATGACAGTTTGGGAACCAATGACAGTCCTTCATCTAGAAGAACTGTTCTAGGATCAACTCTCCTGTGGCGATCCTGGACTTAGTGGCTTGGGAGTTCTACTCAAGAGACTAACACTGTCACTCCTCCTTAATGTGCACCATGACTAGTGCTTTTCTTTCCCTTAAAAGCACATCGAGGTGTAAAGCAAGCAACAGAACCGTAAAGATTCAGATGTTCTCTCAACTACTGTAAACATGCAAGTTGAACTACATTAATATTTAGATAAAGCCATGCGTTTTTTATGCTCTTTGTGATCAAGTAAATCCCCTGATAATATTGAGAAATTCTGCTCTGTAATTTTTAGTTATGAAAACCAATTCATAATACTCTATTTTTAAATTGAGATGAACACGAATTTTGACAGTTCTGCTAATTTCTCTAGTTATACCATTACTTTTATGCAGAGCCAAAAATATGAAATAACCTTTAATCACAGACAGCTGTTTTAGGCAAGGAAACTTTTGAGGCATGCTAGTGAATCATTTCTTGATGCATGGCAAGAACTGTAAATTAATTGGCAACAATTAATTTCTCCCGACATTGTTTCACATGATATTTAGCTACCCTCAAGTTTAAACCCTGATTGAACATCTTTTAAGATAATGAAAAAAAAGAAACTTTGCAGATATTTTTATTTTCTGAGAGCAAGAGAAGCAAGGACACGTTTTATGAAATACAGTGACTTTTTTTTTTTTTCCTCCTTGCCCCTTCCAACCTAATAAAACCTGCAGCATCCCAAAGGGATGTTCTCTGTTGCAAGGAGACCCCTATACAGTTGGATTCTATACAGCACAAATAACCTTTTCCAAACTGTGGTGTATGTCTCTGACATAAGCCATAAAAACCAGCCTGTTCTTAATGTCCGCTTTACAGCTTTCCCAGGGCTCGTGGCTTGGTTTCCTTCAGCCTTTGAAGAATCTGCTGTAAAAGGTGATCGATTTTCCCCCCTGTACTATTTAAAACACAGTGTGGTGAACTTTAAATGAAAGCATAATAAATAAAACTAGAGGAGTCCCTAGGCATTCATAATGTTAACAGCTGGAGCACTATAACAAATATTTTTCCCATTTAAAAAGCTGTGGTTCATTAAATGTGAAGCAAAGTTCATTTCAGATCTTCAAATGCAGCAGGCTACTAAACAGTCAATTAACTTTTGAGTCCTGTCTTGTTCTCCAACCTGACTTTCAATAGGACTCTGTTAATTGAACATTATCCTAAGAGGGGACAAACAATCCATTTCATACCCAGTAATTGTTGAAATGAGCCCAATTACACATCACCATTAATGCCACATATTGCATTCCTAAGTTAGAACATGTCCTGTCTGCATTGCTGACTTGGAGATTTAAGTTCTGTGCAGTAAGCAAAGCGGTGATGCTGCTGCAGTGATGAGTGTGCTGGTTACAGACAGTCGAGGCTGCATTTCCTTTCACTTTCATATAAATAATTCTACCATTGCACCACTGTTAGCCATGACTTACTGTTTTCAATGCCACATATTGCAGTTGGTATACATGTGGCTGTTTGTCTTGGCTTTTTATGTTTATGTTTACATGAACATAGTCCACATTTTAAAAAAGTGCAGTTGGGAAAAACAACTGCAGGTTGAGCTGCAGCCTGAAGTACAGAATGATTTTTACTCTACCAAACCATATGCTTCACTGTAAAGAGCAGTATTAGAAATGGCAGAACAATTTTCTACCAGTTACTCAGGAAAAAAAAAAAAAAGACATTTCCAGAAGTAGTAGCAGGGAGATGATCATTTGCAAAGAAGCTTTTAAACAGAAAGGTACCGTGGGTGGAGTTTCAGCTCAAATAAACCACTGCAAAGCAGGGAGTAGCTCCTTGTTTTCACAGGAAAAAATGAGCTGGAGTTATGTGACACTGTATCTAACTGCAGGCTAGAGATTTACGTAGCCAGGCTCAGGGGTTGTTTGTGGAGACAGTTTTCTGCACTCCATCATTTCCCCTCGCTTATAAAGAAGGAATATTAACTTTAATTAACAAGATCTACTGAAGAGGAAAACTCCATAGATTGGAGGAGGAAAGATATTTATACTAAGGAAAGGGCATGCACAGAAATGCTCAGATTCCAGGTACATGTACCATATTACCCTCAAGAGCAACTGCTACTGCTTAGTTTTTAAACTAATGTTTATCACAGGTGTTTCATGGATATGCAACAAGGGACAGATACGTGTAGAAAAAAAAACTTCTTAAGCAGAAAGTAATGAAGAAAACCTTGTTCACCAAAGATAACTGAAGCCAGTTATCCTAACCCTCCTGAGAGGTGGGAGGCTGGCAGATCTGAGCCTGAACAGGGATTCTGTTGAACAACTTTCCTCAGGCACAGCTCTGAACCAGCCACTGAACCAACTTCAAAAGGTCTTGGTTTCACTATCCTCAGTTTCACTTTTTTCTGTTTTTAGAGAAGCTTTACCTGTGTGTAACTGCCTCCTTGAGAATTACAGTTTCATGACATGAGAAGTCCCAGATCAAAAATACCCAACCTCATCTGAGGTGCAAGGATCCAGATCAGGAACACCCTGAGGACTTAACATTCATGCATGATGTTTAGGAGCTGCATCTAGCCTGGGAAATAGTATCCAGCTCCAATATGTTTAACTGCTTTTCCTCTGAAGCTACTCACACTGTATTTGGAGTCAACTTCTATCCATGTGGTAGTGAATTCTGATTTAGACAACATTGCTTCTACTCACTGTCCAGCCCCAAACCTCAGCAAGCATAGCACATTTTGAGACAGCATGCACAGCCATATAGGGAGAGAAAAGAATCCACTAAGCTCTTTTGTTCAGGACAAGAGTGACACTAATTTATGCCTTGGAGAAATAAAAGCCAAATCTAATGCAAGTAACTTGACAATTTACATACACCACCAGCTTTTACATAAAGAAAGAAAGGGGAAAGAAAGGCAATAACCCATTTTTCATTTTTTCTCTGCAGTACGCTCCTCTATTTCTACAGAGTAAGAGCACATCTTTAAAATGTTATTCTCTTCCATATCTTTTTATGAAAAACCTCTATTTTTATTCTAATATTTAATTGCTATGTACTCTCACTGGATGCTGCTTCCCTTCAAGCAAGCAATACAGGTCTGCATTGCTCTTTCTCCTGTGAAAGTCTAGTCCTACTCTCTAAGGTTTATAGATTACACTGGCTTATTCATATCTTCTGTATTTCAGAAAATCTGAATGTAAAGACAGTTTCAAATTCCTTTTACTTGAAACTGAATAAGAATCAGTGAGTATTAAAGGCAACTTCATCTTCATTGTGAAGAGTAATTTATCTTAGAGAAGAGAATAAGATGGTACAATTAACTGTAGTATTGAGAAATGCCAGTTTTTATTCAACCTGTCTCCACAGGAGAGATTCAGTACAGATAGATTTCAAAACAAAATGAAATGAATGTCGAAGAGTAATTCCGTTCCAACGTGCCATCTCAAGCTACTACATTCTTCAAATGCAATTTGTTGCTATTATTCTAGCATAATTCAATTGTCTTAAGAACTAAGATCACAACCTCTTGAGCAGTGAATGAAAATAACAAGAGCTGTTAAACTTGGAATGTTAAAATTATATCTGAAGCCATTACCTTCTGAGGAGACAACTGACTCAGTAAGTAGGTACAATGAGAAATGTTTCATAGCAAAATGTTTTTACATCATGACAGTTCTTTCCCAATTCTTGAGTGATTTCAGCTCAACAAGGTCTGAATCAGTACTTTCACATATTTAAAGAAGAAAAAAAAAAGAATGCTACCATCTTTTCTGGTGTCTTTCCTTATCTGTTTTGGTGGGTTTAAAGCTCTCACAGTTTCATTATTTTATATGAGATAGACCAGGATGGATTAGTACAAGGGAAAATTTCTTTAGGACAATTAGTCACGTCCTAGAGTTCTTTAAATCTCTGGTCTACATTATGAAATAAAATGTTTTCCAAGAAATCTTAAAGTTTCACTCAATCTCCCTTGGATGCATTATGCTGCTGTTATGCTGCTGCTGTTGACATCCAGAGGGAAACTTGATCAACGTGAGAAAACAAGAGGAATATACATTGTCTTAAAGAAAGAGTCTTAATGTTCAAGAAATTAAAGAAATTCCAAACCCAGCTAAAAAGCCTAGATTATAAGATCTAGTAAGTAAAGACTTGACAGAGCAATGTATCTTCTCTACTCTGTAGAGGTGTCTGTTTTGAAATAAATGTTCTTAACCTTGCCTGCCACTTAACTGGAATTTCTGTCCACAGCTTAGGAGCACCTCCTGGAAAGCTGTCATCAGAGGGAACTAAGACACAGGACTCACCTAAGATGTTCCCTGAACAGGGCATTGCACAGTCTATTAAAGGCTAGTATTAGCAAGAGCCTTTAGCAGGTGACAGCATGGAATCAGGCTTTTCCTAAAGAAAGCTTAGGTCCTGCTAAGGAAAAAGATCAAACAATTTTACAAAATGTATCAGTGCACTCCTTCCAAGTCCCCAGAGAGGTGTTTTTTTGACAGGACAAGATGCAATATGTGCAAACTGAAACACAGGAGGTTTTCTCTCAACATCAGGAACTACTTTTTTACTGTAAGGGTGACCAAGCACAGCATAGGTTGCCCAGAGGGGTGGTGGAGTCTCCTTCCTTGGAGATATTCAAAAGCTCTATAGATAGGGCCATGGGCAGCTTGCTGTAGGTGGCCCTACTTGAGCAAAGAGGTCAGACCAGGTGACCTCCCGATGTTCCTTTCAACCTCAGCGATTCTGTGATTCTGCTTTTAATATTTCTGGGACAGGTCCTGTGTGAAGAATGCACCTGGAGGGAACCTGGCTTGCATTCCCAGATCCTTAAACTTTATGCAGAAGATGTAAGTCTTTGTGGAGCCTGTAATTTTCCAGGCTGAGCACTTCCAAACTCCAGGGCTCAGTGCACAGAAGAATAAATACTCATTTTCAGGTAAAAGACTGGCTCTAATCCTAAATGCTTAGTAAGCAGCAAAAGAGAAATTTTAACTCACCATTTGTTTCTGAAGGATTTGGCATCTGTTGAGCAATTCTTATGCATGCTGACAAATCCCTAAGTCTGAACATTTACAAAGATGGTTTGCTGATGTCTTCCTATAGAAGCTTGGATCAATCAGCACTTCACAAGGCTTAGGACTTGATTTCTTTCAAGGTCTGTGAAGTTTGCAGGCTGAATATTCAAGCAGTCATGACCCCTTTTTGAGTCTTACTCTTCAAAAGCAGTAAAAATGCCAGGTATGTAGCTTCAGTCAGAGCAGAATGTCACTCACTCCTCCAGTAATTTTGCTGTCGTGACTTTCATGTAACACCTGTGACATCCTGAAAATGTACTTCCCCAAGCCTTTTAGTCACTCATGTGAAAGCTGAAGTACTTCTCCTCCCAGTAAGACACTTCTGGTTGGAACATGAGACAGAAAAATTACTCTATTGGCTGTGGCCAGCCAATAGAAAGCATGGATCAAGATGTTCCAGGAAGCATCAGAGATTGCTGAGTCTAAGAAAAGCTCACTTTAGGAGCTTTATGGATCAGGACTTTATGAATCAAATAAAAAGAAACAATCATCTCCATGTCTAGCTCGGTGTCCTCTGTCAAGGCTGAGTTGCAAGAGACAGAAAGACAACTGCAGAGACAAGTAACTTAAAGGAAGGTTCTTTTCCATCTGCAGGCCAACTTTCTCATTAGCTAGGGAGGAGGGAGGAGGATGCATGTGCAAAGAAAAAGCAGCAGCATTTCCTCATTTGTTCTTTGATTCTGAAAAAAAATTATAGAAAATTGTTTTGTTCATAAATTTATTCTCAGGAAGATGTTTCACAACTGGAAGATGAATTTTCCAAATGAGGCAAATACAAACAATACATTATTTTCCTTCTATATTACATTTTTATTTTTAAAGAAGAAAAAAACCTGAGTTTTCCCCTCTTTCTAGCTATCTTTGTTTGAAAACAATATAAGCAACTTGACCTTTACCAGCAGACAGCTCATATCTAATGCTATCCCATCCTTACGAAATACATAATTCTGAAAAACAAAACTATTTCATCAAAACATAACCACAGTTTTAATACTGCTGGCCACATGTAGAACTCTGAAAGGAAAAACATTTGAGATAATGCCAAAGTTACTTACTATATTAATTGTCACCCTTTCAATAACAACATACTAGCTTCTGTGTTTTCAATGGTCAATCAGAAATTCACAAAGAATCAGGGACATGAAAATGCTTCAGTAACCAACATGATAAAAGATGGAGTAACATAGAATCATAGAGTGGTTTGGGTTGGAAGGGACCTTTAAAAGTCACCTAGTCCAGCCATGCTGCAGTGAGCAGGGACATTCTCAACTAGAGCAGGTTGCTCCAAGCCCCATCAAGCCTGACCTTCAATACCTTCAGGGATGGGGCCTCCGCCACCTGGGCGACCTGTTCCAGTGTTCCGCTATCCTCGTAGTAAAGAACTTCTTCCTAATGTCCAATCTAAATCTACCCTTCTCTAGTTTAAAACCATTGCCCCTCATACTACTGCTACAAGCCCTTGTAAACAGTCCCTGTAGGTCCCCTTCAGGTACTGGAAGGCTGCTATAAGGTCTCCCCAGAGCCGCCTTTTCCTTCTTCCTTTTCTCCTTTACTCAGTGGAACACTAAGTATGTCTAAAGTAAGCTTTAATAAAAGATGAACTGTTATACACTTTATACTTACAGACTGTGTGTACAGTTACAGGTATGCACTAATGTACATATAAGGGATTGTATTGTACAGATTCCAGCTGTAGGATTCAGCTACAGGTTCTTCTAAGACCAGTGACCAATAATGCTTTCTACAGGTAAATCTCTAAAGCCATTGATGACATAACACTATTCGTATCTGCCATATATTTACAAGTTAAGTTGTGTATTAACTTCAGTGATTCTTAATATGCCGTGTTGCGAAGTGTGATCAATACAATGATTGCTTTCTTTTTATATCTCAGGAGGAAGCTGAACACAGGATGGTCATATTCACATCACAAAATAACTTTCTTTTGGGAACAAATAAGTGCCGGCCTGATATGAAAATCACAAAAGCTACGAAATGGGCACAGACAGTGGAAGAAAGTTCTTAGAAGAAAAATACATCAATATGATCAGGAGTAAGTAAACTCTGTACAAAAAAATATAATTCTGGAAAGCCATATTTCATTCATGCAAAAAAAGCAAATAATTGCACATGATTTGTAAAATTCAGAAGTAGGTCATGCTTTTTACTAACAGGGAAGAAAGCTAAATGTAGTACGTAAATTATTTACAATAAATAATTTATTTGTTAAAACCCTGTCATCAATTTTACGCTTACTCCTGTGGGACTATGGACAGCAGTAAAAACAGGAGGTCTTGGAAGCAGACTTGGAAGTTGTTGTGACTTGCAGACAACTGTCGTGGGTTTTTTAAAATGAACTTGTTTTTTCATTCACAATAGATAATGTGACATTAAATATGACAAGGACTGCTTCTGGAAGAAAAATATGTAAGAAATTAAGTACTCTAGATCACCAACCTACAACTGTTAGTTTTAGACAGCATTTTAGCATCCTGGTTGACAGTATTTTTCTTGTTCTTAGGTACTGTTAGTATCAGAAAAAAAATATCTTTTTCTCTGAAATATATAATTTAGAACATTTTGATATTATTTAAATTAAAACTTTTCATTTTTCAGATTTTTTTTTATTCATACATTTCCTTAATCTTACTTGAAAATTATTTCAGACTCCACATTGAAGCAAACACATTGAAAATGCAAGCAGTTTTGACCAACTCAGTATGACCATTTTTTACAAACTAGTAAAACTGCAGATAAAAATGCTGAAATTTTGTTATCACCAGTGAATCAAAAGGGAGATGAATTTTTTTAAATGTCCTAACCAATATCTACCAACTGTGAATTCAAAGAGTACCTTTCTGTTCTCCTCTTGCCTGAATTGAATGAAAGAAGAAATGTAACTGATTACCACGAAGGCAAATTAGTTAGAAAGATGTTTTTCAGAGTGTGTGAAGCATGAACAACTGTTGTCTAGAGTAAGAAAATATCAACTGAATTAAAGGCTTAGAAGCAAAGAGGAGAGAACCAAAGGGAAGGAAGTAGATTAAAAAAAAAAAAAGGATAAGCAGATGGGAGGGGAAGGAATAGAGTTTTTGTTGCTAGGTTTACCTACCTCCTTGAAATCTGAGAAACAAAGGAAAAAAAGGGAACAATTTCTATTCATCTGCACTGTCTAATGATACATGATACATGAAGTAACTGGTTAGAACAGGAGCAGTGTCCATAGCCTTGCCAAAGGCAGGAATTTTAATCTTCAGATTTTATTCTGTCAAACCTCAAGAACAGTATCTCTTTCCTAGGGACTGAAGGACTGAGCAATTTGTTTGGGGCTTTTTTGTTGTTTTTTTTCTGTCAAACACCCTATGAAAACTGTAGTGTATAATATGTATTTTATAAACATATTTCTATTTTCCTTGCAATTTATGAACAAGGAAACAAAAAATATTATTAGTGAAGTATTTCTGTCTGATGTGATACTGTTAGCTGTATTGAAACTTTTGGACTGTCTGGGAAATGCAAGTCACTAGTGTATCAGCTTTTGATTTGCAGTACTCGGGAACCTTAATGAGCTAGCTGTGAGCTGTCCCGTGGTTACTTGAAATAAAATAGCACTTAGAGGCATATAAACAGAATCCATCCAAGATCTGGTTTTAGTTACAGGAATTTACAACATGTCACACATGAACAAAAAACCCCAAACCATAAATAAAAAATTGTCTTTCTTTTTCAGTGTTTAAGGTTGGAGAAAGGACTGAGATTTACCACATCAGAGTTGCTGTTTGAGAAGAATTAGCCCTGTACACTGATTGAGGAGGACCAGCCATCTCCCAGTTTAATGACTAGCCTAGAGCCAAGGTAGGAACGGACTCAGAGAAACAGTGGGCTGCCTGGAAACAAGAGGGCATTAGCTTGGGCAATTGGAATTACACAGATGATAGCAGAAATTTAGTGCTAGTGGGAATTGGGTAGCTGGTGACCTGTACTACCTTTAAGTGGAAAATAAATAAAGCTGAAGTAAAGAGAAGACAGCCCCAAGGCAGGCTTTAATGCGTTGAAGTCAGGTAGTTGACTTCACTCGGATGTTAGTGTTCAGAGCTGAGCAAAATCCAGCAGCAGGGAAGGACCACCCTGTGCAGGCCAGAGTGTTCCAGAAGGTTTTCATACACCTTGGAATCTTATTCATGTTTTCCAAAACATGTTTAGAGCAATAAGAAGAACGTCTGGAAGAGATGCTGGGTGGCAATTAGAGTACAAAGGACATAAACATTAGAACAGAATATTGTAAAGTGAGATTCAGCCTATTATCTCAGCTTTGTATTAATAACACTGATGTGAGATGTTTATTGACTGACACTGTACATTGAATATGTCTAAGATTTAGTATCAGTGAGGGCGGGTGCAGGACAGACATCTGTTAGATCTGGTTTGGGAGGTCTAGTCCCCAGTTTGCACATAATAGACCATTCTGTAATGTAGTGAAAGACAAACACGAAAGTAGTATTATATTTCTCTGTTTTGCCAAGGACCTTGAGTAAAATTGTGTGCTAACAGCTCTGCTAAAGGTAAGCAATCCCATAAGAAAGCTCTGCAGCAGATCATGCTGTCCCCCGTGGTAGAAGATGTGCAAAACCATTAGGCCAGTTATGGGAACTGTTGAAAATACATAACCAGCATTTAGCAAAGGAGTGATTTGTCTCTGTCTGGTGAGGTTGCTCCTTCCTTGAGAGGGTTACATATCCCCATTTGAAATAATGTATGCCCAAAATGAATTGCAAATGTTAAAAGAAACCAAAAGCAAGGCAGAATAAGACAAAAATTCAGACCAGAGCTATTTCTTGAAAGCTTAGGGATGTGGTGAGCCGCAGCCTTTCCTTGCAGAACAGAATTCCCTTATCTGAGAGAGAAGGGAGGTAGGGGCCCCTGTAAGGCTACTGATAGGTAAGTGTCAGCAAAGGGGTTCAGCACCTTCATGAGCTGTGCTTGTGACAGACCAAAACTGGTTTGCTGGGTCCCTGAATTTGAATTTACATTGGGATGTGGGAGCTACACCTCCGCTGAGGGGACAAGTTCCTCTTTCAAGAGATGCTGAAAGCTGAAGGCAGAAAACGGATGTCTTTCCTCTCATCTTCCCTCTTGAGAGTGGATGGGACATGCAAAAGGTTTGTGGCACTGATGGGGCCAGAAGGGGCCAGCAGGCAGGCAAGGATGGACCCTTCCGGGTACTGCTCACTGGAGTTATAAGGAGACAGGACCATTATCATAGTCTCCTAGAAATAGGTCTCTCTCCTCAAGACTGACCTTGCTGGAGAGTGATTTTCTTCCTCAACAGAAGCAGCAGAAGGAAAATGTTCATGCAGTTGACTCTCAACCTGTGTAGTCAAGCTCTGTGCATGGCTAGGGAAATCAACTCACAGAGCAGTCATTATGGGAAAGGAAATGACAGAGCTGCCAGACACAGAGACAGAAAGCCTGCAACGAGGGGAAGAAATGGTAACAGAAGGCATGGTAAACTCAGCCATCTGACTCACATCCTGTCCATTTTTTTTTCCTGAAAAAGCCACAGTGACAAGTAGGGACATTGCAGTGCAGCCAGGGTGCAAAGCTGTGATGCACAGGGAAGACAGTTGCTGCTTAGTGTAAGACTGTATGTTGTATTACTTACACGTGTGTGATAGTTTCACTGTTTGTACCAAAATTCTCAGGCTGATGGTCCATATTGGAAGATGAGCCGCAGTTAAGATAGGGCTATCTCTGCATACCTCTGCTGCTGAGGAATATCTGTAAATGCTCTCCAACAAAGATATCCTCACTCCTCAGTGGTGCCAAACAACGTGGCAGGGCTGGCAGGGCCATTCTGATGTAGAGAAATAATTAGAGGGTTGAAAGCTGAACTAGAAGTTAGTCTGGCTTTAGAGGTGATAAGTAATAAGAAAAATTTCAATAATTCATTAATAATAAAAGAAAGGCCAGGGAGGGCCTCCATCCCCTACTAGATTCAGAAGGAAATATGTTGATAAAAGACGAGGAGAAGGCTGAAGTGCTTAATGCCTTCTTTGCCTCAGTCTTTAGTAATGGAAACACTTGCACTGGGAAAGTTACTCCCCCATGCCAAGAGGCAGGGGCTGGGAACACAATGCCCCCCCTACAATTCAGGAGGAGATGGTCCATGACATGCTGGGTTACATCCTAGAGTGCCTAGAGAACTGGCAGGGGTGTTCACCAGGCCACTGTCCATCATTTATCAGCAGTCTTGGCTGACTGGGGAGGTACCATCAGATGGAAAGTCAGCCAACATAACACCCATATATAAGAAGGGATGGAAGGATGATCCAGGGAACTACAGGCCTGTCAGTTTGACTTCAGTACCAGGGAAGCTGATGGAGCAGATCATCCTGGGTTTCGTTATGAAGCACATGAAGGACAACCAGGTGATCATGCCCAGTCAGCATGGGTTTATGAAGGGCAGGTCCTGTTTAGCAAACCTGATCTCCTTCTATGACAGGATGACCCACTTGTTGGATGAAGGCAAGGCTGTGGATGTTGTCTATCTTGACTTCAGTAAGGCTTTTGACACCATTTCCCACAGCATTCTATTAGAGAAATTGACTGCTCTTGGCTTGGATGGGCATACACTTTCCTGGGTGAAAAACTAGTTAGATGGGTGAGTCCAAAGAGTTGTCGTCAATGGAGTTAAATCCAGTTGTCTGCCTGTCATGAGTGGTGTTCCCCAGGGCTCACTACTGGGGCCACTCCTGTTTAACATCTTCATCAGTGATTTGGATGAGGGGATAGAGTGTACCCTTGGTAAATTTGCTGATGACACCAAGCTAGGTGGAAGTGTTGATCTGCTTGAGGGTAAGGAAGCTCTACAAAAGGAAGTGGATAGGCTGGATCGCTGGGCCAAGGTCAATTCCATGGAGATGTTTAAGAGCCAGTTAGATGTTGTGCTTAGGGACATGGTTTTTGATATGGCTAGGAATGAGGTTGGACTTGATGATCTTGAAGGTCTCTTCCAGTCAAAACTATTTGATTCTAAGTCTCAGGATACATGTATTAGATAAGTAGTTATTGCTCATTTTGCATGAGACAGAAACATAGCTCATGGCTCCAGACAGCAAAGTACTTCCACATTGCTTCATGGTGCTTTTCTGGAACAGCAGTCAGAAAAGAATAGTACAGGTCCCTAAATACCACACTTGGTCCAGCAAAGGAGAAAAGAGTTGAAGACAGATCTCACCTGAATGTTTCCTAGTGTTAATTAATTTTTAAATACCACTTTTAAGAACATTAATGAGTCTTATATAATCTTGACATTATGAGATGCTAGCAGGAAGAACAGTGATTTATTAGTCAGCCAGAGGTCTGGATAATCACTATTTAATTTTTAGTTAGATGTTCCTTTTAAAACCTGCTTTTGAATGATGTGCCTGAGAAATATTATTCATTGGTGTGTGGTACCTTTGTAGAAATTACATGCTGGACAATCATCTTTGTTGAATCCAGCTTTTTTTCAGCACTCTGTCTGCATCATCCCCATTTGCCCTATTGAAGATGTTGTTTGAACAAACCCTTCTGCCTGCGAAAAACTACTCAGTTTTGGGGTTTTTTTTGGCAGTGGAATTAGCGTGAGATTTTTCCAGTGCTAAATCCTAAAGGATTGAGATGTATTAATGCCAAGTATTAATGCTGTGACTTAAAAAGCAGAAGTATCTCTTCTGCAGCAGCAAAGAGGTTCAACAGCTCCTGCTCTTTTGAAAAGAATGATTTATGTACTTCACTCCATGACCAGCTCTGCAGGTTTTGCCTACAAGGACTGCTATTAGTGGCATTATGTCTACAAAACATTGTTCAGTTCAGTAAAAAGATCACAGCGCTGCCTTCTTCAGAAGGATGTTTCTCCTAAGAGTTGAGCAGGCTAGGGTGTGGATGTACACTTCACAGATCTGTAATCTCTGTGGTGGCTGTCAGCTTGCTACCATTTGGGATCAAATTATTACTGTCAATAACAGCCAACTTTAGGATGTGAACTGGTTGAATGGGCTGTAGCCTGTAGGTCCTGTCTTGGTCTTGCAAAAAGGTCCTCTGCTAAGACATCGGCGATGCTTGATCTCTCTCCCTCCTAAAAGGGAGTCATCTAAGTTACTTAAACAAGGGGAAAGGGAAAATCCACATTGAGACCTATTATATGTCCTTTTTTTTTTTTTTTTTTTTCAGGAAAACACAACCATATCAAATTGATAGATCAAGTGCACTTCCTTAACTTAAGGGAAGATGTTTTTGACAGCGTTGTTTGATTTTAAGCCTGCTTCAGAAATGGTTGATAATGAGAATGCAGAAAAGCAGCCAGAATTATGTAGCAGTGGTAGCTAAGACAAGAAATTGAGTGATCCAGGTAAATTTCTACTGTAAATCCCTAAACTTGGCCTACTGTCATATGTATGAGATCTTACTGACCATCCTGTAAGCATGCATCATTTGGAACACATCTGAATTGCATTACATCCTAATCCAGATATCCAATAGTGGGTTTTAGAGATCCTTGCCTGAGAAAAAGAGTTTTAAAAATTATTTTTGAAGGTGGTTGTCTCTACATCTTAACGAGCCAGCTATTAAAGTGGTTGATTCATTAAATCTAATACTTGGTGTTAGACAATCTAGTCAGAAATCTAATGTTTCTGCTAAAATATCAAACACGGTCATTAATACATGCAAACAAAAGAATTGTAATTGCAAATGAACTCTTTCAATGGTGCTTTCATGATTCCTGCCCAAAATGCATAATTGTTCACAACTGTTGCGCAATTCCTTTGAAGCACGATGTCTGAAGTTGGCAGCAGTGCCTTAGATGCTATCACTTTGCCTTTAACTTAAAATCACGGCTAGGGCAGGATTCTGCTTAATCATCTCTGTGAGGGAAGGGCAGATGTGACAGTTAAAGTATTAACATAATTATAGTCATTTATGAATCTTCCAATAACCTTAAGTTTTGGGGGATCTACCCCTTTATATTGAAACATTAATTTCTCCTTTTTCAAGAATAACTGTAACAAGGAGAGAGTGATCTGTCAGATGGCTTTCAAAGCATCACTTCCAAGGTATTTTCAAAATTTGAAGCTCCTGTGCTCTAATATAAATCAAGATTTTAAATGGCTGTGATGCAAGTCATTCCAGGCAAAAAGTCCAAAAAAAGCCCCCACGCCCAGCATAAACTCCTCTAGCAAATTTAAAATAAAAGCTTTTATTAAAAAAAAAAAAATTCCCCAAAAAGTTAGACTCAAATGTCCTCCTCCTACCATGCCCCTGGGTTCATTCCTTAAATACTAGCAGACTCTCCACAAACAAATCACACAGCATGGGCTTGAACTCCCAGGGCTGCTGAGACAGACTCTGAATTTCCCAGGTCGCTGAAGAGTTTCTACGTGGAAGGCTTCTTTGCCTACCATGGGCCCTCCCTGTGTTTGAGCAGGGGGGTGGCACCTCTATTGGTAGGTCTGGGACTACCTTACAGTTAAACTGCTGGGGTTTTTAAGTGCTTTGCAATACACATGGCTACACAGATGATTTTGAAGATCTGTTTACTTTTTTGAGGGTGTGGAGTAGGGCTGTACTTGAGATTGCTTGAGCCAGAAGTTCATCTTGGAAAGGTGGAATTTACACTTAAAAAAGCCTTTGATCACCAATATTAAGTAGTAATTGTACCAGAGTTTGCATGGACTTGGGACTGACTTATGACTTTGCTCTCTTGTAAACTGGTTCACTTATTTGATTTTTATACAATGATTTGTTTACAACTGCATCTTAACCTAGGTTAGAAGGAATACAGATGGAAAGTGCAGCAGCTCATCCTGAAGAATTTCAGGAGTGGACATTTCCAAAGATAAATTTTCACAGACAAACATATTTTCATATAGCTCTGTACTGAATAGCTTAATTTATAGATCAAATCAGTATGAGCTAATCTGTGTGGGGACAGCTGTTTGTGCTCACAGGAGGAAGGTGATGGGCACACAGAGGTTGGTGGCAGGGAAAAGGTATTGCCTTTTTGGGTGGCAGCCTGCATTCCAGCAGCTTAAACTAATTATGAAGTCACAGTTTTAGTTAATAATTGGCCTAACTATTTCCTTTGTGGATATCACATTCAAATGTTCTTTGGAGCAAAAATTATTCTTTCAGTAGTGTTTAGGGTTGAGACAGCATCAGATAAAATAACTTTTCCTGTGCTGCAGGTTGGAGCTCTGGTACACACCAGGTACTAGTGTCAAAGTGTGACTCAAAGTACATGGCAGTACCAGCTGAGTCCCAGCCATGCTGTGGTGCCAACAGTTTGAATATTTCTTTCACAGACCCAGGAATACATGTTGTGGCTGGTATTTCACGTTGAGCTTCTTAGAAATTTTGCCTGGAGATGGAAATGCATATGTAATCTCAAAATACTTTGAAAATTGCCATGGCCACATCTATGTCCTGCCTGAAGCAGATGACAGAAGTTAGGTGTTACCTGGATAGTGAATTCTCCCTTAAACTTTCTCCAAAATCATGTTGGTTTTCTGTGCATGTTCCTATGAAATTTGCATGTCGCTGAGAGGTTGCACTGCTATGGTTACACTTGGTAAGCACTCAGGAGGTAGCTGAAGGTGTCAGTACTGTCAAATATTATTTTGAGGGAAGAAATCTCAAGCAGAACTCCTCCTCCATCTAAAATACACATCGTGAACATTTTCTAATGGGTATGGTTTTACTGAGGAGCTAAGGGGAACAAAAGTTTCTGACTTCAAGATGTTAGATGTTTGTCTTTCTAACACAAAAAATGGAGAAAATTTTGCAGTGCTGGAAAATATTACCTAAATGTTCTTTGTATCCTATGTTCCAGGAAATAGAGGGCATCTAATTTAAGTTTATGTGAATGGCATTTGTCTACATTTAGCCTGTATCTGAGTCTAAACTACAGCAGTTGCTCTATTACCCCATGACCCCTCCCAGCCAAGGAGGACTGGGAAAAGGAGACTCACGTGTTGAAATGAAGGTGGATTTAATGAAACAGTCAAACTAATACCAATGCCACTATAAAGTAAGCAAAGTTATACTCAGCCCAGCCAATGTATAGTGGTCACAATAAATGGGAAGGCAGTTCTCAGGAGCAGGACTAGTATCAGGGTTAGGAGAAGCCCAGGCAGGAGACCCCATCCTCAGAGAACTCCCCGGTTTGTACTGAGCGTGAGGTTTATGTCTGGGATACACCTGTGGACAACTTGGATCATCTGCCCTGGCTGACTCCAAACTGCTAATGGCCTGCAGACCATGGCAGGCCTATGATTCTGTCCCAGTGAAACAGTGAAGCTTTTTAGGACAGTATGAGGGAACACTGTTGTGTCTACTAGACGCTCTGGAAATACAGTACCTGTGTAAACCACCCCAAGTATTCTGTAGCTTTTTTCAGAGAAATGTGTAGAAGCAGAGCTTCAGGCATGTGTATGTTCTGTTTGGGGGACCAGTTGGCATGGTGAGTAAGATGGTCAGTCTGCTTGTAGACAAGAGTTTTCTGGAGACCAATTTGCAACATATGCAAACTCAGGTTTTTAATTGGCTGTGCCGTGCTGAATTTTGTAGAGAAATTAATACACTAAGGTAAGCTATGAAATTCTAATGATGCACTGACAAAAATACATAGAACTCAGTGGTTTCTTTCTCTTTTTTTCTTTTAGGAAATAATTAGTGTAGCATGCATCCTTGAATCTCATCATTAAGGTAAAAAAAATGCTTAAATATGTTTTGACTGACAGTTTCTAGCAGCAGCAATGTGGGAAAAGATGCTTTTTGTCAGGCCCACATGTCATTGTAATTCTCATTGAAATTCTTTCTGTAAATAGGTTGACACTGGGAATATAGTTTGAGAAGCTCACATGCTTTCCTGAAAGTTATGCTTCCCATGATGGCAATAAATTACAAAACTCATGTTATGTGCCTTCGAGTTCTCAGAATGCAAATGTAGATTTTTCCTTTACAGTCTTACTGTCATTCTGCATCTGTGAAGGTTGTTACTTCTGCAAAGAATTGAAAGCAAATAGAAAACTGCTACATTTTTGTAATTTCGTAGATGCTTTAATTCATCAACAATCTAGCAATATCTAGATACCATTTATGGTATCATTGATGGTATTTCTAAATACAGTCTAACTTTAGCACAGGCATTTTATTTTGCCTGTGAAACTGTAGCTTCATCTCTTAGGGTACATCACACTGAGCACTAGATTTGTACCACTGCGTCCCATCCCACTGATACCTCTGTCCTGAAATAACAGAGGATAAAGCTTCTACTTTAATTAAGGTTAACACTGGAACTGTGTTTTTCTGTGACAGAAATATATTTTATGTGAAAAGCTCTTGATTAATAAAACCCCAGTCAGGTTTCTGACAAAATAAAGTGGGTTTATGTATCAAAATATGTGTTGCTTTCAAACATAAGCTGTTTTTAAATTAACATTTTAGAAATTACATACATTTTAAATTGGAAAAAATAATAATAATACTTTTGCTTTCCTGATAAGGCCATTGCCAACAGCAACACCACTCTTGTGACACAGATGAATATGTAAGCTAATTTAAGTCTTTGACACCCAAAGGACATAAAATCATCCACTGTGCCCCTGGCAACATAAAAAATGAACAGCAATTATATTGCTTATACCTTATATATATATATATATATACCTTATACCACTCCCTTTTCAATTATTAATTTCAAATCTGTGGGCACAGTAGTGAAGTGAATGTAATATTGGTGACAAAAAGCAGAAAAGAACCACAAAGGTGTTATAGTTCTACAAATGGTTGATAAGTGATGCTCAGCTTTCTATGAAAAACCTTGCACCCCCATATCAACTTAAAAACTATCAGAGATACAACAGGAAACTTCAGTGAAAACCTGCTGTTTGGAGGGGAAAAGTTCTTTGAAGTCCACAAAACATGCACTCAGAATAAAAGATTACGCTATTAATTTTTTTTGAAGCAGATGTAGGGTGGAAATAATGCTGCTGTATGAAAATAAGATTACTGCCTTACTAAGGTCTTGTGCAGTATTTCCTTGTCTTCCAAGCTGAAACAGTCCTACTTTTCTTAGGCATTGTATGCTCTGTATGGATAAGCAAGGGCTTCCAAATAATGGATTGGTGCTGAAGATACGGCTGAGATACTCTCTTGTCTCTGGCAGTGTTTTAATCTACACTCGCTTTAAGACTATTACCTATGCAATTTCTAAGATTCCACATGGAAATGCCAGACTGGGTCTAACAGTGGGTTATAGCAATGTAGTGCAAAGTGTGCAGAAAAAAATGCGAATGTAAGTAACAGAAATTACTTTAAAATAAGACTGAATCTTGTTTAATATTGGCAGTTGCATGTTTTAATAATGTGTACTCCTTCTTGATGTCCAAAGCATTCATTTTTTTTCACAATTTCAGTCAGGAGTGGTATATTTTTTCTAGTTTTCTTTATTTGCCAGTACTTAAGAGTACAGAAGCCCAGAGACTGACCTTGCTTATAATTCATAGTATGTTCAGGAGCAGCTTGAACACCTTGGAAACAATGAGTGTTTCAGCATGTTTCAACTCTGCAGTTTCAAACTTCCTGGTCATGCTGAGGTTTGATTTCAGTGTGCTTTAAATAATAATAGTTTTCCTGCAGGTCTGGCTGAAAAGAAACAACATGAGCAGTGCAACATTAAATAATAGAGGTTTTCTGAAATTTGAGGTGAGTATCTTTAGTGCTAAATGCAAAAGAGTAAGGAGACTTTGTATGTACTCTGTACTGATGGGAGTCAAGATAACTAAGCAGGAATCAGCAGAGATGTGCCCTCATACTCCATCCATCACATGTATGTGCTGTCTTTGGGTGAGCGTAGTGGCCACCCCTTTGAGCTAGCAGGCTAGGCGGGTGGTACCATATGTAATTGGAGCCTTTTAAGAGTTAATTTTATCCGTGTTTATTTTTCTGTGGGTTTTTGAAGGCTGATGGGTGGTTTTAATAGGAGGAAAAATTTAACTAAATGTCCTGAAGTTCCACTTCCCAGGACAAAGGTTTAGAATAGAAGAAGGGAAAATTAACTTGCCTTTTGCTGTCATGAATGTTACAAATAACTCATTGGCTAGTAGTATTGAGACATCAGACTTGATAGAAACTATCTGCACATCATTTTATTTAATTGATGTACATATAGAAATACTGTGACAGTATTCTTGTTTTTTGTTATGTGGTGGTGTCTTGCAAATTTACAGTGGAGACAGAGAATCCAAGCTCCCTGCCATTGAAGCTGAAGAGACACAGACTTTTTGAGTGCTTGTTTTTGGGGGGACTTTCTCTCAGTCTGTATTCTGTTAAAGATTGTTTAATTAAAAGATAATTGCAGAATAAAATGAACTAATTAGCATATATACGCTCCCACGAAGTGTAGCTTATTCCCGTTCATTATGGACAAGAGTGTGAACTGAATCTCTTACAGCCGTCCTGGAAACACTCCCAACTCTAGAGCGCTTCTGGGACCTTGTGCCTGTCTGCAAGCAAAGGAAAAGGGAAAGTCTTTGGTATCCTCCCTGGCATATGTTTCTTCTTACCTTTTATTCTATCAAACACACCACTTCTCACATGTTCCCCTGTGGCCTGAGTGTTGGATGCAAGCAAGGTAAATGACTTTGCATTTTCCCTTTATGATAGAGGAGTTGCATCCCACATTGACAAGTCTTAAGAACACCTGTGCACTGTAACTCACATATTGATTATATATGTTTCCTGGTTAATATGTAGGCAAAACATATGAAGCAACAGTAAAAACTCTTTAATTCAGAAATTGAAGCTTTGCAGTTGTGAGTTGATTTTATGTTTTAGCCTTTCCTTTTCACATTAACTTCTTGCCAAGCTGCATGTAAACCTCCTTTGTCTAGAAAATGCAACCTTTTCAGAAGTAAAATATTCCAGGGGTTAGCTGAAACCAGTCTTAACAGTGCTATTCTTCTGGCTTTATGCCTATGAAAGTGGTTAATCGTTGGAATTTATGTCACAGAACACATAATAATTTGTTAGAAGAAACTGGATTCAGTCACAGCACAGGCATTTTTCTCTTCCTGTCGTTATATTTTGTGAGGACTTACTTATTTCCTGCAATCTCAGCCCATGTGAAGCAGAAAATGATAAAATTTCTGCATAATTTTTCTGAGAATACATTTATACTCCAGATGACCTTTGGAGTAAATTTGAACTATTAGATTTTCCCACATATTTATAGCTCTGGCCATGCATCTTTGCCAGCAAATCTTACATGCTTTACCCCCCAAACATTTATTTATGGTAAAAAAAACAATTTGCACTTGGAACAGTATATATAAAGTTCAAAGGCATTATATTTGAAGTTAAGCTTTCATTTATAGTCTTATTTTTTCTATGTTGTCATCAGCCAATGTTACATTCAAATTCATAGCACATTTACCTAGTATGACTCTTCATTTCATGTCTGTGCTAATAACTGTTGTCTCTGAAAATGATTTTCCTGAGACCACACTGGCACATATAAAATACCGGTCCTTTTCTTTCTACTGAACTATCAAGAATTCAAAAGCTACCCTATGCCTAGGTTTCTTCATCCAAGCTTACTCGAAGGAGATGGCTATTTCTCAGAGAATGGGCAGTTCTGCGTTATATTAAGAAAAAATAATGTGGAAATCTTAATTTACAAATAAATACTGGCATTTCCATTTTGTGTCAGACTTTATAGAAATATTTGCTTATTCTATACAAGGTATCCTATTTTTGACTACATTAAAATACATTCGCAAAGAAAAAAATATTTGCTGGAGAGTACTTTTGGTTTGAGAATTTGATCTGGATTTGTATTTGGGATATTCTGCTTCCATGTGTGGCTACACAGTGCTCTGTACATCTTGCCATACTGTGGCATACCAGGGCTATTATGTTAATTCCACTCTGGACAATATCCATATTAAGCTAATTCTCAGTAGATAGCACCAAATGACGCTCCTGAAGAAACTTGGAAGGTAGAGAAAGGAGGAACACTTATGTGAAACTGAGCAGAGGCCCTTATGGAGCAATACCTGGGTGTACAGAGCCCAGGGACTCCAGTCTGTGCTGGGCAATACAGCTGTGTTACTGGCTTTTGGTATGGAGGAAGTGCTGCTCTCCACAGATTTACATTAACTCATAGTTTCCTTGAGCAATGACCAGAAAAGTCTGTTAGTTCTTTTTTTTTGTAAATGTAAGAAAAAGAAGGTGTTCAGAGTCTTGGTGTTGCAAATATATTTGTACTTTTTCAGCAGTATTGTCATAATTTGTACTGAAAAGGAACTTCCGCCCCTCTGAAAATGTCGCAAGGTTATTTCTTCCTTTTTTTATGACAAAACTGTGTGGCATTTAATGGAGAAAAACAGATTAGACCATACAGGTGGAGGGAATGAATATATCAAAGCCTTTCAGTGAAGATCCAGTCCACACTCAAAAGCAGAAGGGTAGCAATTACCGTATAGTGTGTTTCTTTAAGTTTGCCATTTACTGTTGTGCATTTTGAATTGGAATTTTTGTATTACACAGAACACATATTTAGTTACGGTGCCTCTGTTTTTATTGTGACAGTCTCTTACTATCCTGGCAAACTTGTCTGAATATATTAATAGGAATAGCTGAAGCTTTGCATACTATCCAGGTCTGCCCAGTTATATATGTTGGAATAGCAAAGTATATCATAGCAATGACATTTTCATACATGCTGTGTAGTCTGCACATGCACACAGAGCAGTAGGAACTAGCATGGCATGACAAGCATTTCAAAAGCAATTGCTCTATAGAGTATAACTGCTTAATTTGGTCAAAATTTGTTGGTGTTCAGATCTTTGGGTAATAAATAATTTGCTTAGCGTTGCCCCATTGCCTATTTTTGTGAAGAGCTCTTAGCAGAATAAAAGGCATTAAAGTGACCTGGTTCTGCATCGGGGGACCCCATTTCAGCTCAGCCCAGGGTCAACATTTCAGTCAGTTCCTGCTCCAACTATGGTGTAGGTGACCCTGTCCCCAGCCCTGTCCTACCCTGCCTGGCTGTGGACCCTGATGACCCACACCCTGACCTGCAGACTGACTTTCTAGCTTGGCCTCAGACTTGTCATGTCACCAAAATCATGCCTGGCAGTGGGGCTAGTGGATGCCCCTGGGTGCCCCTCCAGTCTGCCCTGCTCCCTTTCTGGTCCATGAGATGTGCACTGGTGTGCCACACCTGTGAGTGTCCACCATGGGTCCTGGAACCCTGGACCTTTGCAGTGACTGTGGGTGCTCAGTCCCCTAAACATTGTATAGATGAACCTTGATCCTTCTCAAAGTCTTGCTGAGCTCAGTGAACCTGTGAATGATAGTCATGGCATACCTGCAGAAGATCCACTGTAAAACAAGAGGCTGAATTTTGTAATTTCAACCGCGGTTGAATCTTTATGGCTATTCTTGCTTATATGAATGTGAAAACTGAGCTAGAGTTCATGGTAATCACTTCTGTCTCCATGTAATGTGAATCCAGATGGATGGATTTTACAGGAACTAATATACAAAGATTGGCTTTTTGCATGAGGTCAAGTATTTGGAATTTAAGGCCAAAAAGGAATTTGGTTTTGGAAGTTATAAACTGCTGAAGAGAGACTTTAGAATGGAAGTAACTATTATATTAGCCACACGCTAATACTAATAAATACCAAACAATGTAGTTGGGTACTGACCCAGTGTATGCTTATGTTAAGCACCTGCTCAACTTGAAACATTTAAAGGAATCTCACTGAAAGATTTTTTCAGCTTGTTGTTTCAGCACATAGATAAATGGAATTGCTTCACTGGAGCTATAATGCACAATAAAGTATTAATCTGATAAACAGGAAGAATTTAATGCATTAGGAAAACGGAAGCATTGAATTTCCTTTGCCTGATTTTTCACTTTTCCTCCCTTCATTCTCCCCTTCTCCTTTTCTCATATGTAAGATATATATATATGTCCATATATAATTCCAGTAAAAACATACTTTTGGATGACCGTAATCAACCAAAATTGTCAGATTTTTCTGTGCATGTCTGAGATCCCCTGTGGTACTTCAGATTTGCACTGGAAGTATAGATACTAGTAAGTTCTGGAGATACATGCCAGAAGAGTTATTAAAATGGGGCAAACCCTCTGTAAAATTGTGTCTACAGCTATGGAATAGCAAATATCAACTTCTATAAACTAATGAACAGTTCTCTTTTTCTAAATTATCTGATTAGGAGAGGAGATTATAATATTTTAGCATTATTTGATTTAATGTTTATGTTTATGTTAATCTTTGCCTTGCCTGAATATCCTCATGGTGAAAAAGTTTTTCCATATAGCCAGTCTGAATCTCTTCTTTCAAGTTTTGCCCCTTGTCTCTTGTCCTTTCACTGCACATTGCAGGGAAAAGCCTGCCTCTGTCTTCTTGATAACCTCCTCATAGGTACCGGAGGGCTGCTATAACGTCTCCCTGAAGCCATCTCTCTCCCAGAATGAAGAAGACCTGGTCTCTCAGCCTCTTCTCATGGGGCAAGTGCTCCAGGCCTGACCATCATAGTGGCCCTCTGCTAAACATATTGCAGTTCATTGGTAACTCCTTGTACTGGGGGACCCAGATCCAGTTGTGGTATTGGGGAACCCAGATCTGGGTGTGGTTTTCTAGATGCAGTCTAAAAAACATTTGATCTTCATTGGATCACTTCTCCTATCTGTCTCAGCTGGAGGCTGCAAAAGCACTGGTGCCAGCACAAGGCAAAATCAGCGAGGAGGGCAGAACTGCCCTTGCTGGCAGCTGTATGTGCTGAGAACAGCTTATACAGCTCTTGTGCAGCTTGGAAAAGGTGTCAGCTTGGGGCTGCCCATGAGAACAATTTCTTCTTCTTGCATTGGTGAGACTCCTCTGGCACTAATGAGCCTCGGGGTCCCTTTTTCATCTACACCCCAATTTTTGCACAGTTCCTTCTATGCAATGACTGTATTTCCAGAAGAAAACCTCAGATGGCAGCAGCATCACATCTTTTGTGACTACGACTGGTCTTGGCCTTCATGCAATTCACCCTTGTGTCACCAGTTACTAGAAGTTGCTGATGAGGGGCCCTTGTGCTTAACAACATTATTAGCGAACCATCAGCCTGTCAAAGAGTGAAAATGTTCTTTTCTGGCTGATTTAGTGATGTGCAGATCTCACTTGGAAGTCCTGCACCCATGTTTTACATATTCATGCAAACAATGCACATTTTAATATATTCATGTAAGATGAATTTGTGTTACTTTAGGTTGATAAACGTTTGATCTGAGTTAAAACTCATACAGCACTTTCTAAAATATTTGTTGTCTCCTTTAGATAGTTGCCCACTCCCGCATTTCTTATAAGGGACCAAAAAGGAGAGAGGAAGATATTTAAAGGAAAAGGGCAGTAGGGAATCTAGAAGGGAGGAATTTGTGAGAACAAGCAACAAAAAAGCAAAAAGGCAGCGTAGTGAGAGATGTAAGAAATCAGATGGAGAATGCACAAAGGAGGAAAAAGCTTGAGCCTGGTTGGAATAAGAGTTATTTCTCACAGCTCCGTTTTTGGGGCTCTTGAACACCTGCAATTCCCTTGCACTGTTTCAAGGCACAGTGTTGCAGAGATCAGCTTTGGGATTTCCTGCTATTCTCACTTGCAATGACTTTGTCTCTCCATCTAATTGTATTTTTTAGGCACTGGACACTAGAAAATTCTCACTGTATATTGGGTTTCTCTGCCAGACAGCCACAGTCTTTGAAGTCTTTCACATAATTTCCTTTTTCAGGCTTCTGCTATTAAATTATATCTGTAGAAAACAATAAGCACCAAAACTTTCTGTTCTCTTCTCCCCAAACAGACAAGGGACCAAAGAACATTTCTCTTGAGCATAGTGGTTTTCAAGTCACATTCCTGTGACTGAGCAGAAAAAGAACACTGTTTAAGGATCAACAGAAAAATTGCCACTTAAAGGGAATTGGCAATGGGCCATTTCTCAAGCCTAGCCCCCAAAAGACCAAGCTTCCTGATACTCACAACATCTTCCAACCTTATTCTACCTAACTGTAGCATTAGCAAGATTGTCATGGTCTTATGGGAGCGAAGAATGGACACCACATGACATCAGATCCTTCTGCACCAGAAAATAAAGTGTAAATTTATTCAGTTTTAATAGACTCTGATGTATTTTTGGCACTTCTGCTGTATTTGGTGGTGACTACAACAGTGTCTTTGATGCTTCAGTGTCCTTCTGTTTATGTCACCTCGGTCTGATTTATGCACAAGCGAAGCAATTACTTGGAGAAGTACACGGGTGCAAGGTGACTGAAGGTCCAGGAAAGGGGCAGTCGCACTCCCTGCTGCTACTTTAACTATACCCCAGTACAGCACTAGAGGGTGGAGCAGTGTCATGGTTCAGGGGTATACCTGCTGTGGCGTAGACTTTATCCATAGCCACAGTCACTTTGAGGTGCCCCTGTTCCAGCATGGCCTTATCCATGGGCCACAAAGCCCTCAGAGATACATGTCCAGCATGGTGTTACCCACAGCCACAGTCCCTTCAGAAGTAAACCTGTGCCACCATGGCCTTACCCATGGCTGCAGTCCCTCCAGGGATGTACCTGTTCTGTCATGGGCTTCTCTATGGCCACTCTGAGGTGCTCCAGCATGACCTCATGCACAGTCACTGATTCTTCAAGGTATACTTGCTACAGCATGGACTTATCCACACCTACAGATGATTCAAGGTGTACCTTCTCCAGCATGGACTTATCCTTGGGCCACAATCCCTTCAGAAGTGGCACAGACATAACCATGGCCACAGACACTTTGAGATGTACATGCTCTGGTGTAGACTTTTTCATGGCTACAGATGCATTGGGGTGTCCTGCTCGTGTGTGGACTCATCCACAGGTCACAGTCCCTTTGACTTGAGTTCACACTGGAGTTCCAGCCTGTCCAGTACATCAGCACAGAAACAGCAGTGGTGCCCTGACCGTCTCCCAGCCCAGGCACACGATGACTGCTGTTATCAGAGTGTTCCCAGACACATCAGAGTAAGATCATCAGCAGTGCAGCAGGACCGTGAGCAGTGAAAGTGGAAAGCAGCCACAAACAAGCACTAGCCTCTCATATATGGTAAGGCAAGGAAGCCCCATGGCAAGCACAGGAACCCACCAACTAACAGTAACAGTTATACATTCAACCTAGCACATTTCCAGGCAAAGCTGTTGTTATCTCAAACCCTTCAAGCCCCTCACTGGGCACCAAAGAGGACTGTCATGGTTTAACCCCAGCCAGCAACTTAGCATCACCCAGCCGCTCACTCACTCCCCTCCAGCTACTGCAGGATGGGGGAGATAACTGGAAGAGTGAAATTGAAAGAACTTGTGAGAAAACCAAAGATAAAGACAGTTTAATAGGTAAAGCAAAAGCCACACATACAAGCAAAGCAAAACAAGGAATTCATTCACTACTTCCCATTAGCAGGCAGGTGTTTGGCCATCTCCAGGAAAGCAGGGCTCCATCACATGTGATGATCACTTGGGAAGATGAATGTAGTAACTCCGGATGTCCTCCACTTCCTTCTTCTTCCCCCAGGTTTATATACTAAGCATGATGTCATATGGTATGGAATATCCCTTCGATCAATTGGGGTCAGCTGTCCTGCTGTGTCCTCTCACAGCTTTTTGTACACCCCCAGCCTACTTGCTGGTGGAGTGAGGAGCAGAAAAGGCCTTGACACTGTGTGAGCACTGCTCAGCAATAAGGAAAACATCCCTGTGTTATCAACACTGTTTTCTTCACAATTCCAAAACATAGCCCCATACTAGCTACTCTGAAGAAAGTTGACTCTTATCCCAGCCAAATCAGCACAAATAGAGAAGTACAGTGCCAGCTATATGCTCTCTGCCCAAGACTATGATGAGAATCAGGGGAGTAGTTTGCATCCACATGTACCATCTCTTGCTGTATGGGATTCATGACAGGAAGGAACAAGTGGTGGACTGCATGAATGGCATTGCTGTTCTAGAGACAGCTGCCAGTTATAGGTAATGCCACTGCTCAGCACAGTTTGCAGAATGCATCCAAGGAAGCAGCTAATTTAGGACAGAACAGTGCTGTGTAGTGTTAAGATGCCAATGGCATCTCAAAGCTTGTGTTTTTCTTCAGCGTGGTGGGTGATGTCAGTAGGCTGGTCTCCCAGGCTAGCATCCTACAAACACATCTTATCATGCAAGCAGGTGGGTAGGTGAGCAAGGCCAGACGTCTCAAATAGTGCCCTGATACACAAGGGATGCCTATGGAGTAAGCCAGCCTAAACACCTTCTTGTGTGCTTTTGCTTACTTGGGGGAAGTAGAGACACATTCTCACACTCTGTCTAGATTGGTGTCATACCTGCATAGATCCTCCTTGAGTCCCTGTTGCTCAGATCAGTCAGGCTCTGACCTGTGAGTGATCTCACAGGCATCAGCAGGGCTACTTAATCTGTGACACAGCAAAGCACAGACACAAAATTGGATGGGTGTCTTGGTCTAATGCTGCTGAATCTTGGTGCAGAGTGGAGCAGGGGTCTAACTCCAGTGCTGCCTGCTAAGCCCATCCTCCCCCAGCACCCTGGCACTTGCACCAGAGCCTTCTTGCCTGAACCACCAGTGACAGTGTATAATAAACATTTTCTTTGGGCAAAATGGTAGGTGATTTTGTAACACAAGTGAATTATTTGAAGCTCCACTTGCTTCATTATTTGAAAGAATGGGATTAAGAGTAAAAGAACCTCACAGCAGGATCTCCTCCCACAGTAACAGTTTTCTAAAAAACTCCAGCGTTATTTCAAAGTAATATACATATAAACAGCCCTTTTAAAATTGAGTATTTGCTGGAGATTATTTTCTGTCATTTTATAAATGCACAGCCTAATTAAAATACAATTGCCAGTCTATTAAATATCTCATTTGCCCATATTTCTTTATATTTTGTTATTAAGAAACACAGTATTTTAAATGATGAGTTGACTTCAGCATGAGGAGAATTGTAAGATTTCCCTGGACAGCCTAACAGATATTTTGCATAAACTGATTGTTTTCCATTTTAAGCTTGCATAACTGCTTCCAGTTTTGGAAGAAATAAGTGCAAAGCTTCCAGACTCTCATGCATTCATTACATGTGAATTGGCACTTTTATTTAATTTGTGTCTCTTACAAGGTGGTTTGTGCTCCCACACATTGTATCTTCTTCTTGCATATTTTGAGGGAAAGGTTCTGTAAAGCATCAGTTAAGTCACTGTAAAATACGAGGCAGGCTACAACAGGCTTGGGGATTCGGGAAGTGGGGAAAGGACTTCACTCTCAGTAAGAAAGCTAAACTGATTAGAAAATAGAAAGAAGAAATATTTTAATTAATCTAGAGTGTACAAAGTAACTAAAATTGGGTTCTGAGAGGTTTTCTTTCCTGTTGTGGTAGGAGGGCTACAGAGCCACAAATGGATGTAAAAATACAAGCCCCAAGCAAAGATTTCCTTGCCTTGTGGTAGGGAAGATGGGTGAGGAAGCCCAATGTCTTACAGATGTGGAAACAATGTTGGTGCTTAAAATGGAGCAAACACTGCTGTAGACAAGCCTCAGGTAATTTTACAAGGTGTCATGAAAGATTGTCCAAATTGGGTCCCCACATCCCAGCAATCAATATCCACTTGCTCTGCTGCTGGGCTCCACTGGTGGGGTGCAGCAGTGGTAACTTCAAATGGAAAAAATCAGAGCAAATTCTTGTCTGCTGCAAAGTGCATGCATCTTTCAGACACTGAAGGAACTACCTGGAGTTTGTGTATGACCAACATATGTTTAAAACAATCACCATGGTGCAAATGCACCTTCAGGCTAGTATGGCCCAAGGAACCACGTAGACATGTAGATAAGTAGTTACACTCCCCAACTTCAGCAATACTTCTCAAATCCTTGATATTTCAAACTTATTTTAAGTGTGGACCAGTGTCACAGAATGGTCACAGCTTTACATCTCATGTGTGACTCATTTGTGACAGAGTGTCCAAGTGCTTTAAAAGGCTCTGTTTTTCGATGCCCTCTTCTCTGGAAGAAGGGGGACCATCTTTCTCCAGGGGTTTGCAGTTCATATTTTATTAATTATTCAGATGCAGCAATAACTAGTGCACACACATATATATGCACTATTTTCTTTTTCTATGTCAGTAGAAATTTTTATCCATATACAGAGAAACAGGAAAGTCACAGAAATACAGCACAGAGAAATAAGTGAGTCCCACAACAGTCAAGACAGGCTGTGGTCCAGAGCCTGTAATGAAAAAATGCAACCAGTGCTGAACCTCACTGACTTCAGTGAGGTGATACACACATTCTTTGCAAATCAAGATTTTAAATAGAGTGGGAGAGGCTACAGTGAAAGGAAAGACCTAAAGAAAAAACAAAATAGCACAGAACTAATGCGGCACAGAGATGACTGTATGCTAGCACAAATCATAAGAGAGAAGAGAGCCACCATATGATAGATACAAAAAAAAAAAAAAAATTGGGGAAAAATATGAACTTTCCAGACAGTGAAAGTGGCAGTGTAAAGTCACAGTTCAAAGCACATCACCTTGTATATGTGCAATTAAATCTGGGCAGTAACACTGGGTTGTAATTTTAAAGCTGTGGAGAAACAGCCGATGCAAAAAATGTGTCACTTAATATATAGCTTTGACCGATCTGCAAATTTTGTTATCTAAGATGTGAATCTGGATTTATAATGCAGTAGCATCAAGCTAAAATAATCTTATCTTGATGAAGCTCTCACTAACTGTAAAAACAAAGTAAACACAAGGGCAACAATGACTGTTGGCCAACACCCTATTGTACTCAGCACGCTGTGAATGAAGATGCTTAAAGCCCACTGCTTCAGAGAGTTTACAATCTAAATAACATAAACCAGATGTTAGAAATTGATCCATGACCCACTGAAATTAATACGTTTGCACAGATTTTAGTGAAGCTGAGGATCAGCAAGGCTCTCTATACAGTGTAAGACTGAGATTAACAGATCCGAAGGCCAGAGGAGACCACTGTTATCTAGTCTTAACTTCTCCATAGTGCAAGATTTAGGATTTCCCTAAATCCTTTACTTAAAATCCAATTGCTATTGACCTACAGTGTAACTTTCAGACACTTACCCACTTTTATTACTGACACTTTTAACAGTACAGATCTCAGTAATTTCCATAGGAATAGGCCCATTTAACAAAGGTTCCTAGTTTTAATCCTGAGATCCACCAGAGGTTAATCCATTTAATGTATGGCATTGGCATCTCTTTATCTGCTTAGTCAAAATATCATGCTAGGTCACGTCTCATGTAGGTATTTACATGCATTACGTTCATACCACTACTTTGCTAACAGAATTTATAAACTGTAAAAAAAAGCAAGTTAGAAAGCATTGTTTTGCATTTTTTCCCTTAAATCCACTTTGGCTACGTCCTTGTAAATGAAGAGCCAAAAATGGGTTCATCACTACAGTGACAGGAAGCCAGGCAAAGCCAGCATGAATCCTTTAGAATTCCAAAGCCACTCCTGCCAAACACTGAAGAAAGACAGCAAAATCCAGAAAAAGTATTTTTCAGACCAAAATGCCAAAGATCTTTTCTGCCAAAGTATGATGAGTGCAAGAAGAAATAACCAGACAACGTTTTAACCCTGCCTGTTCAAGGGTTGTGATTCAGAAAGCTGCTGGGAATGTCAATCAATCTGACTCTCAGAGCGCCGGCAGGGGCAATGTGAAGTCCTGGAGGGTTTGACTAGGACAAATGGTAAAGATGATGATATTCGAGAGCAAGGAAGAGGTGAAAAACCTCAAAAAGGCTGAGATTAGAAATTGTGTAAAGTGAAAGTGAGTCAATAAAAAATAAAGTAGGTCTTTGTAAAACATTAAAGATACTAAAATTTTAACATTCAGAAGAAGCTTAAAATTAATTGTGCTATGTTTGATTCTGCGTGAGACCATAGGTCCAGATTCATCCAAGGAGCTGTAAATTGTGGATATGCCTAAACGACACAACTGAACAGTGCAGTGCTTTGTGAACTATCTTTCAAACTGAGAAATCCAGCATGGATTCAATCAATGGCAGCTCCAATCTTTTTATCTAGCAGGAGGACTCAATAGAAAATTAATAGTAAACTTATGTTTGTGTGTTCCTGAATGTCTGTCTCATAATGCAATGAAGGCTTAAGAGGACAGCATCATACAAAGTAAAAATATTATAGATTAATATTACAGATTATTCATTATCAAGATAAGACTATCAAGATGAGACTATTTAATTGCTGTATGTTGTGAAATAGAAAAAAAAACCCAAACACAAACCCCAGCCATTTCTGTAAAGGTCCTTGTATTTTTCTGCTACGTGTTCATTTTTTGCTCAGCCAAAGTTACCACATGCATATCTCTCCAAGTTTAGGAATGGTCAACAAAATCCTCTCTGAGAGTTATCGTATAGGTGCATGGACACACAATAGCTTTGCAGTACATTTGCTGAATGTATTTTTCAACACAAAAATTGTGTGCTTCATTCAACTTCATAATAAAATAGTTTTGAAGTTGCACAGTGGAGTCTCACTAAAGAAATCACCAGACAGACGGGGTGTCAGGACCATCTAACCTTCTCCCATGCATGGCCTCAGCCCAAGATGAGCGTGCTGGTTTCTGTAGCTATAGGGATAGCTAAAGAAATCCCCACTGAAGGCTACTTTGAAGGCACAAATGGTGCCATGTCCCAGTGTATGCTCCCCGTCCTGGTGTGCTGTGGGGCTGGATTGGTGTTAGCACATGCATTGTCCCCGCTTCGCACAAAGGGAAGTAAGACTTGAAAGATTTTACCCAAAACACCATGATTTCCAACTCAAGAGCTGCTCCTGGATTTGTTTGATTACAGAAACTGTATCAGGACAAAGCAGTTGAATTGGCAAAAGCATGAATGATCTCACTAGGAGGACTAGGATGTTCTGCATGATGTTTAGTCCAAGTACACACTTCTTTTATTGCTTTCTGAGGCTGGACTTAAGCAAGTTCTCTTAACAGCTGAAGTATTAGAAGGAAACAGACTTGTTAGAATAGGAGGAAATATTTTTATAAAACCCAAATAAATAACATAAAATTTTATCTAACAACACTGCGAGTGAAATAAACAGCTTTCATGTAGGTAGGAAAGTAGGAAGCCAAATCAGTTCACAGAATGAGGGACAAGAAGGTTGTTTACCAGAAGGATGTCATCCTAGGAATTTCGAAACCACTTTTTATCCATCTATACATAAATTACCTTTCCTTTGCCATCACCTTGATCAAAATGAAGTCCATTTACATGTTAATGTTTTCACATCATGGATTTCTTATTTTTTTTTTCAAAAGTATTCATCATATCCTGTCATCACCTTGAAATGCCTATAGCAGCCTTGGCAACAGCCTGTATTTAAGAACTTCGGACAGGTAGCACTCAGCTTGCTCCAAGAACACCAGACCTATCATGGGAAATCACAGAATCATTGGAGTTGGAAGGGACCACTAGAGTCTAGTCCAATCTCCCCACCAAAGCAGGTTTGCCTAGAGCACATTACACAGGAGTGCACATTACACAGGAGTACATCCAAGCAGGTGAGCATGAAGAAGGTCCTACCCAAAAGATGTAAATCTCTACCAAGACTGTGTTACATGATGTGTTGTTGACATGTTGGCTAATGACTAAGGCTAATCCTGTTTTGGTCACAGCTGGTGAGCACAGCACCAACTGCCACACGGTACTAGCTCTCATTTTTGTTTTAAGTTTATAAATTGGATTAGATGATCCCTAAGGTCCCTTCCAGCCTAAGCCATTCTATAAATTATGTTGGAAGCAGGTTAAAAATGCACTTAATTGTTAGTTTTCTTTTAAGGTGTGTGGCTTGGGAGGGAAGTAACTGTTGTTGCAAGATGAGACATTGCAGAGATCTGCTTAATAAAACACCATGGAAATAAAGCATCACTCCATAGATGGATTTGACAACAGGGAAGGTTAAGAATTCATGCACCTCTTCCCAGAGTTATCTGTGGCAGCATCATTTCATTGTACAATATCCCACATCACTAACCCCTTTGCTCTCCAGGCAAAGAGACGGGGCAAATGACTGAAGAGGGCTGCACTACCAGGCTGCTGCAACCTCCCACCATCCAAGAGGACCCCTTCAAGTCAGTTTTCTGCTTTTCTGCTTTTTTTCTGTGCAGGATCCTGCTGGCCAGCAGATCCAGGTAGCTGGCTTTGCTGGGATCTTGGGTCTGGAAGCAAGAAAAGGCTTTCAGGCAAAAAGCCTTTTTTGTTGCATGTGAGAAAGTTATGGTGCTCATTGCAGGTGCTTCCCAGTGCAGATCCAGGGACACAAGAACATTCATATATGAAAGGCGAAGGATTCAGAGGAAAAGGTGAAGTGGCAGGATGTCTGAAGCCGATGGGGTCTTGGGCTCAGGTTCTGAGTACAACTTGTACGACAGAGAGGGCAGAGAAAGACAGACAAGGGTGTGTGTGGTAAAAGAGGAGGGAAACATGTGAAGGATAAAACAGGTCGGAACCCCTCTTCAGTCTAGAGACTTGACTCCAGAGATATTTTTTAGTAAAGATTTCTTGTGGCATTGAAACAAGATTTGACCCAACGCTTCTGCCAATAAAACGGCCGAGGGTGAGGGATCACATATGAACCACTAGCGATACAGTAGTAAGACTAAGGAGTTGATAATGTCTCCAAGACCACAAATCAGAACTCTGTGAATGTACATTCATTATAAGGGTAAGCCTATAGACAGAATTCTGAGCTGGGTTGTCAACACTGAACTGAGTATTACTGTGGGCAACAGAGAGGGCTATAGAGGTTGGACAGATACCAGGATCTATGCTGCTGTGAAGCACAGACCTTGCCCATACAATAAAATCTTCCCTGCAACAGAACCCCTCTATGCACATGATAGTTGGCATCCATCCATCCTGACAGCCCCAAGGAAAGAGCTGGAGTCAGTTTCTTTCTTGTGGCATCTTACACAGAGCAAGACAAACGTGTACATACCAAGAGGCTAGAAGGCAGACCTAGTGTTTGCCACATTCCAGGCAGCTGATAAATACTTTGCCCAGTTGAGAGGGATTTCTGTGGCTTTGCTCCTTGCCCAGAATGGTGATTGTGCTGGGAGGCATGGAGAGTAGTAATTTCTAGTAACACTGTTCCTGTGTGTATATAAATATTCCTTGGCTGGAGCTGGCTTATCACACAAGATGGCAATTCATGCTTCCCTTCCCCCTGCCTTCCCCTCCCTCCTCACATTTCTACCAGCACAGCAGATTCCAATAATAAACTCATCACTGTGAAAGCCAGGTGTCATCCAAATTCATTTGCTGCAGCATTTGATCTATCCTCTGCTTCAAGATATAGGTTTCAGAGTATTTTATGAGATGCACTTCACAGCTTTGTATCATACAAGACATTCTGCAGTGGTTTATGTGCTGCATTGTATAAAATTTTATCAAATATTATGTAGAATATTTTAGCAATAAGCCCTTTTTTAGGGAATCAGTTCCAGTACAAGCATGCATACATATGAAAGTGAACAGAGAAAATGTGAACACCCTCAAAACATTGTTAACACTTAACCTTCCAGATCTTTCCTGGGCTGTTTATTTTGTGATGGAGCTTGTGCAGTCCACAAGGAAACTAAAATGGCATACAAGGCACAGCAGCTGCTTTGCTATGTCTATTTAGCTTTACAAAACAGCCTCAGTTCATCTAGTGTCCTCTGCACTGTGGAGTAGCCCAGGAAGCATCATGGCTGAATAGCATCACCTTATTCCTCAGTGGGCTTCCCATGGCTTTCCTGAACAAGTAACATATCTATTTTCAGGCATCATCAACTACTGGCACACCCTCCATTTGGCAGACTGAGTGTACAGGTCTCTCTGCAGCTCTGACTCCTCTCAATTATTTGTCTTCCCCAGTGCTAGGCAAAGCACATCATGTACTGCCAGCCTCTACACACCTGCAATCCACAGCAAATCCCTTTGCTTGTCAGACACCCACAAAGTACCAGAAGAGCTCATTACATCAGAGATCTGGGCATCAAACCGTTCGTGTCCCCCAGTGGTGGGAAGAAATTAAGAAGTGGCACCTGAAAACTGTGGCTGTGCTTTTTTTTTTTTTTTTTTTCCCATGGAAATGGAACAAAAAAAGAAGTCATTAGTTGTTAATTTTCTCATCTTATATCTAAATCCATGCACAGGTAAGATCCATCTCAGCTTCTCAAGATCTAGGGATGGAAGGATATCTGAAGATCTCCTTGCAGTTGCATGTAAACAAGGCTAGGTGCTGAGGAGCAGCAGTGCTTCTCCACTCCCTTTATGATGCTGGTTCCTTCTGAGGTCTGGGTTTCACATATTTGGGGGTGCACTCTGCTGGCTCAAGTGGCTGAGAAAAGCTTTGCCTGAGAAGTGCTGTGGTGTGGAAGTCCCTGCACACCTGCAGACAGACATTTCATACACAGCACTGCCACGAGAGGTCACTTTCTGTACAGCTCTCTAGAAGAGACAGACAAGTGCCATTTAGCAGAGTCACTATGAAATATTCAACTTCGTATTTAATTTTTTAAGTCTTCTCCCATTTGTTTAATGGAAGCTGAAACATTGCCATCACCGTCAAGACCATGAGCAGTTGTTGTCTTGCCAGATCTTTTTGGGTTTACAGAAAATGGCAATATTCATACTTGCATTACAGCAGCAGAAAATAAAATTGAACATGGCATTTACATTTGCAGCATGAAAATTCAGATCACTGAACACAACATGTAAGTTATTTAAGGTCCTAATAACCCATACTTGCACGCTGCTGGTGTTGTGTCATGCCAGTTGTTTTGAAGGATGTGCACTCTTTAGAGTTCCTGCAAAGGAAAGGAAAAAAATATGCTGAAAAAGAAATCAATGTCCTCTAAAAGAAATCCAAACAAAAAGAAAGTTGAATAAGAACAAATATAAGGTATCATTTTCTTCCAACAATCAAGGGAAAAAAAACCAAACAAAAAACCTCAAAAAATATTCAGGGCTAGTATTTGATAATTTGCTAATTTGCAAATTTCTAAATTGCTTTCTGTTTGATATCGTTAAAATTCCTGCATAACTTTCTTCTGAGGCATCAATTCCTGGCCATTACTTGGTTATGTCAACAAAAACAAGAAAATCCTCTGGTAATAAATTCTTCTATTGGAAGACAATAGTAAACTAAACTTTCTTCTCTAATAATATTGTAGTAGAGGATCATGAAATGTGTAAGAAGCATCTTAAAATAAAAATTGCACTACATTAAATGTATGGTTTTGATGGTCATCATGTTTCAAGCAGAGATCTGCTATGCTTACAGAGAATTGAGCAATTGTGAGATTAGTACATCTTCACAAATTTTGGAAGAAATTGTCTCTGAGCTAGCAGAAGTCTGAGGAAAGCATTTTGAAGAAAACTGTCTCTCATTTATTAATATAACAAAGTGAGTCTGATAGCTTAAATAAAAGAACAACCCTGGCAGCTGCTGAGCTCTTACAAACACTGTTTTAAATCAAAGAGGAAGGAAAAACCCTATATATAAAGTTAGTGACAAGCAAGAATCTGTAAAGTCAAGGATGAGAATGGACTAAAGGAGGGACTCGCAGGTGTTGCAAAGGCAGGCAAGCAGGAACATGTCAGTATTACAGATGAGGATGAGTAAGTGATACTGTGGTTTTCACACTACACTAACGACGAACGAATGAAGTCATTCCAGCACATTTAGGCTCCTGTTGTTTACAGTTATCTATTGTATATGAATGTTTAATCCAAAATAGGTTTTTGATTCTGTGCCAGTCGCCACCAATGCAAAATACAAGTGCAGTATACTTCAGGAGCGTACCCTGGTAGGTCTGCTCATTAGCTAAGGGTCTTAGAAGAAACATGAGGGATGATCATAAAAAATGTCAAAACCTTCCAAATTAACAAGGTAATGAATTCTTTTCTGGAACTGGGAAATATTCCAACACTAGGGGAAGTAAAAAATGTAAAAGTCTTTCAACGACTCTAAGATGAAAAATACATCTTAATTTTAAATAAAAATTACATAAAATTGCTTTAGACAGCTTTGAAGACTCCTCTTGGCACAATACTACTACAGTTTCTGGCTTTCCAGACTCTGATTTTGGCTCAGGAGAAACTCAGTCACAGATGCAAGGCTCTGTGAGCCCCAGACCACTTTCCCATCCTAGAGACCACTGAGAGCTCGAGCTGGAGTATTTTGGGCACTGAAGCTGATCCCAGAGCCCTGCCCTTGTTTCATGGCTGGTGCTGCAGTCACGAATTGCAGCCCAACTGTGTGTGAGGTTGAGAACCCAAGGAGGAAGCCAGCAAGGATCACCCAATGAGACGCTTCAAGAGCTCTGCATAGTCCAAAACTCTGCCCGTCTTGTGAGACGGGTGCACACACATCAGCTTGGAGCCTGAAGCTCAGGAGAGAGGATTGCAGGGCTTATCTGGCATGAAAGAGCCATCAGGGATGTCCACTGAGACGCCAGGGTCTCACTGCTCTGGACCTCAACAGGAGGTTTGGATCCTGCTCCTTTTGTTTCACTTTCCACCTATGAATCTTTGATTTTACTAGAGGATTGGGGATGCTGAAGCAGAACCCATGGGGAAGCTAGGAGGAAAAATATCCCAGCTCTGGACCCTCACTGGGCTTTGAGCTGTTCAGATCAGGTCCATGTGCAGTGACATTAGAAGCTGTGAAGTAAATAAGCTAGGTACCTAGGGTGTTTCAATAATTCCAGAATGAGGGAATTACAGAGTGGGTTTGAGCTGCAATTTTGTTTTTATGTGCCTAATCTCTGCTTAAATTCAGGTGCCTTCAAAGATTTTAAATCTGACTCTAATTTGAAACACACTGCTACAAGCTCCTTCTTCACTGTCAGCTGAAAAGCAAGGGCTCTGGGAAGTTGTCTGGGGAAAGGTAAATCTTTTCTATCACACTGAGCTACTGTGGATGCCAAATAGAATGAGGCAGCTTTAAAGGATTTTCCCAAGTCAGCTCAGAAAAAGTGATTATACAGGATTTATGAACCAGCTTCTCATAAATTTAATAATGACTTACCATTTCCTCCACTTGCTAGCACTGATTTGGATACTCTGATAGAGCATCATTAATAAGAAGCTGTGTGATTTTCCTTGAAGTGGTATTTCATACTCTGAGGATAGTTCGCATCTCTGATATCAGAGTGAAGGAAAATAATGCTTGCATAACAGAAGGTATGAATATGATATATTCAAGAAATATTCTTAAACTGCTGTTCTTAGAGCTGTTTCAGATGAATGTGGATTTCTCCCCTGAACCCTGTGACAAGTCAAGAAGAGATCCAAAATGCCCTGATCATAGGTAACTGATCAAAGAGTCTCTTTAAGGTGAAAAAATTTAGGAAGGTATCACCTCTGGACTGTTCTGTCTGCTTGCCTCACCTTTAGCACAAATGCACTTCACCTGTGTCATTGGAAAACCAGGTAGTTTAGCTTAAACTGGTCCTGGAAGCTGCTAAACTAAACTGGCTGCCATTGCGTAGGAGTAGATGAGTGCTCGCACAGCTGTGTGTCTGGCTTCACCTGGGTGGAGGCTGACAGAGCAGGAGAAACAAATGGGCTGTGTTGACATCTGGTCCCTCTGACCACAATCTAAAGTTTCAGCACCAACACTTAATGCCATGACAACTAGACAAAATTATGGTTCATCAAGAAGTATAAAGAGTGAAATAAAGCAACATATCAAGGTCTTAATGGAAATAATTTTAAAAGGAAATTAAAACTAGGAAAGAAGAAAAAATTTTTCTGATCCCGACCAGTACTGTTTTGGAGGGTAAGCATTCTGAAGCCCATTGGACTGGCCTTACAACCACTGAAAAATCCTTGTTCATAAACACTACCTTCTTTCAAACCTAGTAGCAGTGGAAAATGTTGGCACAGTTCAAAATACACATGTGAAATTTGATTTATACTGTGAAATGTACTTTGGAAGAATGATGTGGTACATTTGCATGCGTGTTGTCCTTCATTAATTCAGTATCAGATTCAATACATGAAATTACTGACTATACCTTCATGAGTAATAAAACCACAGTCTGAGTACAAATGTCTGTTGATATTGTTTTAAAAAAATTCAGGGGCTCCCCTTTAAGCAGTCAGAAAAAGTGCATAGTGTCATTAAATCCCAGTGGATTTACAATCTTGCTGACTTCTATGCCCATTGCTGCTTGACAGCATCAACCAACAAGATCTCACCAGTCTTCTCAGTTTTTCTATAATTCACAAGCCCTTTGTATTGGAGTGCCTTACATAAAAACAAAGGGCAGGCTTTACAGTCCATTATTTATCCAGACCTGGAAGCAGTTGGGATCACTGGGCGGACTGTGAAGTTCTTTCATGTAATGCTGGGATCTGTTAGTGTCTCTCATCTTCTCCCACCCCATCTCCTCTCATCTGTAAATCCTTCTTGGAACCCTTGCTTTTCCAACAGAATACCTATTGGGAATGGCTGTTTGAGGAAAAAAGAGAAGAATGAAAATTCATAAGAATTTAATATTTGTATTCATTAATTTTGTTGTTATAAAGGAAGAAGAACAGTTGCATTTAAGCTGTTTTTAGCTGTAATCTTAGCATTTCCATCTGCTTATTACGCTTGTAAGATACAAAGAATATTGTATTAAATTCATTACTGGGAAAGTATAGAAAAACAGAAAACAGTACAGTAACAAAAAAGAGTTAGTGCACAACAGTGATTTATTTATGAGGAAAGATTAATAGCTGAACTCAGGAACCCAGCTGAAGGGAAATAATTGGAAATGCTCTCAAAGGACCCTCTGGAAGCAGGCTCAAACCTTAGACTGTGAAAGTCCTTACTCATTTTTATTTAGTCCTCATTCAAGAAAAGCTCCAGTTAAAAATTAAAGAAGGGGAAAGTGGCTAGAAATATTTTCCAGAACTGAGTGTCAAGCAAGGCTTTATATAGCTAATGTGAGCAGTGGCCTTCGGTGGCAAACAGTTGGAAAGCAGAACTGTATGCACGTATATGACTTCTCTTGGGAAGCTTTAGGGGCTACCTCTGAACCAGAAAAGAAAACAGCCAGCATCTGTTCTTTGATCCTGAAGCTGAGCCATAAGAAAAGGGGAGAAATGCTCTCAGGGCCCAGGCATCTTCAAAGATGGTGCTTTTTGGTACAGGACAAAATGTGCCAAGGTGCCCAGAGCTGCATACAGTCTGGATGATGGCATACCTCCACTTCAGGCCCTGTTCTGGCCCAGATTAGTTTGTAAACATAGATGTAAACTTGTCCTGACAGTCACACGGTATCATACTGCTAGCAGTAGGATGACTTTCTGCTTAGAACAATAAAAAAAAAACCCCAAACCATTAAGCACAAGAATATATGAAAGTCTTCAGTCAAATCCTGAGGGAAATGTACCTCCATTTATTCCTCCCTGTTAATCAGACAAATAATCTTGAAAAGCAAAGATGAGCAAGCATGGAACATTTATTTAAATCATTTAAAATGATTTATTTTAAATCATTCATTTAAATATTTAAATCTTATTTACTAATATGCTTCTTTTGACAGTTTCAAAATACAAAGAATGTTCCTTTTCTGAGACCCCTTTCTTTTTCATTTTGAGTTTATTAACTAGATCTTTACTGTTCAGTTCACCAGGAATGTAGAGATTACACCTTTACAGAACAACATATAAACATAAATAAACAGACTTGGATTCTCTTGCAAAAATGCAGACTTCTGCAATTCACTAACTATTTCTCCTCCGAACCATTAATTATGACAGGATACTGGAGAACAAAAGGAAAACAAAATATTATCACATGGTCATTATAGTTACACAAACTTTGATTACAAGTAGCACTGGAAGATTTCAGGAATGTTATAGGAAGGCTGCTCTTTGATTTTCTGGTGTGGTTTGATTTTTGTTGGTTTGTTTGGTGATGTTTTTGTGGGTTATGGGGTTCGGATTTTTTTTCTGTTTTCCTTAGCCTTTTCATTAATGGAACACGTTGGGATAATGTAGTCTTAGTTTTTTTATAAGCCACCAAGATAGAGACTGTTTTAGGAACGGCACTGCAAAGTATTACCCACTACAAAACACTGTTAAGGGAGGTTTTATCTGTTCCTGGAGAATTATATAACAGTTCTGGATTTCTTTCCTGAGAGATACAAACCTGTAAGCATGACATGGAGCCTGGTGAATGAATGTAATGTATTCAAGCAGAACTCTTAGTACACATACATTTGATTATAAATATATATATTTTTAGTCTGTAGCAGCAGACATTCTATCCAGAAAGGTTTTTGTGTTGGGATTGCTTTTTATTCCCTCAGACATAGAAATGAAACTCATAACACCATTTTTTTTAATGCTCTGCAAAAGTGTGGTTAAGTTAAAGAGGCTCTGATCCTACAGATGAGGTCGCCATTCTGTAAGGGCTAATACGTGGCAGATGATGCCAACATTTTGTGGTCTTGGGAAGAGAGAAGAGTGAGACCTCTCTTCCTGCTACTGTTTTTAGGGAGAAGTTAGCCTTGCAACACCAAAGAAAGTATTTTTGAATTTGCTTTTAAAAATTAAGCTATCATGCCTTTGAATAGCAAATAAATGGCCATAAAGAACACTGCCTATAAGAAAGGCAGGCAAGGGCTGTCAGAGCACATTTAGTATCCCTTTTCTTGACAACCCTGAGACTAAAAACTTGCTGATTTTTAAAAGTAAGCCTAACATCCCTATAACAACAAGTTTCCAAGATCCTATGCAAAAGAAGAAAAATCTCAGACTGTACCTAGTCTCAGCACGCTTCCCCCAAAAAATAACTATGCTGATTAACAGCTCCTGGGGATACCAGTCCTACTTAATATTCATAAGCTCTTGAATCAGGTTGTCTCTCTTGTGTCTGATCAAGAGATAATGCTATTGTCTATCACACACACACACTGTACTTAGCATTTTGATGCAGCACAGGCTGATGTCGCTTTGACATACTGGCAAAGCCCTTTTAGATAGCCTGAAGAAATGTAGGAAGGCTGCATTAATACTGCCTTACACTACCCACCACATTAGGGTCTTAAATTGTTACTAGCCTGGGCACATGAAAAAAATAAGCATACACAATAAGGGTTTGATTATATCCAATAATAGTTGAGCACAGCAATTCTGCCTTTCATGTTAAATACCATGTTCCCTGAGGGAATGCTGAATCAGCTTCACTCTTATGCTTCTTACAGACAAAAGAACAAGAGGATGCTGAGACACTACACAAAGCTATGAAGAAAGAACCAGTAGCCACCACACAAGAAAACTCATTGCTGAATCTTTTTTAAAAGGGATTTCATTGTAGAGGGGCATAGAGGATGACGTAGGCTATATAGAGGACTATAAGCTTTATGACATTACCAAACATGTTTGTTTCTTCTCCACTTTTTAGAAACAGGTCTTTTTAAGTAGGATTTTTTGACAGCTATTTCAAACTATTTGCTCTGCACACTGCATCAAGTCTTTATCAGAGTTGTTTTTTGGGATAATGGAAAGATTGTGTTGGTTTTTAGATTCCTCTGAAGCCTTTAATAGGGAGCAGTCTTGTGTCAGAGCTTTGAATTAAACACAAAGAACTTGTCTTGCTTCCTAAATCTCTGAAAATGCCAAGCATGTTTTCCAAACAGAGTTCAACATTATTACTAATGCTGTGGTTTATACTGGCAGAGTTTCAAGTCAAATCACTATATCTGTCCTGACCAAAGGGATCTATCCTACAACTCTCAAGTTTTCAAAAAGTCCCTCTTCTAGACAACGATTAGGTATGCTGCAATATGGTGGTTTTATAACAACTGTCACCTTTTAAATTTTTTTTTTAATTTTAATGCTTACATATGTCTCAAGCTCTCTTAATTTGATACTTAATAAAGCCTGTGAGACATGTATATCTCATTCATGGCATGTTTGACGTCTTCAGAAATTAATTGCCTGGGGAAAAAATAATGTCTGTGGAATTATCACATTATGCTGTATCTACAGAAGTGTCATCCAGCTCTGAAGAGATTTCACATGAGAATCTCTGGTAAGTAACAGTTTTAATTTATCTGCAGTCAATTTACAGTCTTTTTTTCACTAGCCACCACCCTCCAAAATCTTCTGTATGTTGTCACCTGTTTCCATAAACGGATCCCTAGATATCCAAAATCACCGTTCTTCTAATACTAGGTCATCCTGGTGGTACCTGACTACTCCTGGGCCTCATTTTGTTGTTAATGCTCATTATGAGCATTAAAGATAACTCACTGTCATTCAGGTCCAGCATATGAATCTAGCATCTCGAAAGGGAGCAAGACTGGGTTGCTGTTGTTCATATTTTCCCTTCCTCAAAACTATTGCTGTGGAGATGATTTCTCTATGGCACCCTGAAAGATCAAAGGAAAGAAAATGAAACCCTTCCATTTCAAGAGGAATGGAAGTTTAAACATCTCTCTGCTATTCTGTCCTCCTGCTGTGCTAGTTACATCACCTAATTTCAAGCTCTGAGAGTTTCCAGTTGATGTTTCTGCGTGGCAAATTCAGACTTATTTTTGGAGTTCAGCGGACGGCAACCTCTTGAATTCCAGCAGAATATTGGGAAGAAATGAACACCCAAATGAATTTGAGAGTGGGAGATCCCTCCCAATCCTAGTCATATTCAAGGATGAGCTGCCAGTCATCCCTTTGAAGGGGGTGTCTGTCATGGGACAACACTAAGAAGTGTAGCAAGTCTTATTTAATTCTGGAGGCTGGCATTAATATAATCCTTAAGTGTACAGAAGGTTCCTCCCAGAATGTTCTGAAAATTGTTTTCAGAATCGGAACTCAAAAACCCATTTAAAGGACGGAGATTTCTATGTGTGTACTTTTTATTAAGTGAGAATTTGCCACTGTGTTTCAAGACAGAAAGCAGTAAGAGATGGAACGAATGATCTCTCCATGTTCATTGTGACTATTTGCTTTTTAGTGCTTTGCATTTTTTTTCCCACTGAATGCAGAAATATTGAGATCAAATTTATAAACAGATTTTTCCCCATGGACACAAGAGCAATAACTTCTTTAGTGTCACATCAGATTATACTCTTAAGAGTCATGAATTATCATGGCAGTGATACTATGGTGCATTAGAATGTAAAATCAAAGGGTTGTCAAAGTGTATTTTCCTTTTACTGTACATTCACATCTTTTGGGGTGGAATTTAAAGTGAGACACGATGGAGAAAAAGCTAGTCCCCAAAGCTGATTAAAGATTTCAAAGTATTTTTCAATCTATGATTTAAAACCTTTATGACAGAGTGATTTTTAACTGGATCTCCTGGCCTTGTGTTCATCTTTTTTTTTTAATGCTTAACAATCATTTTTTTGCACATATGTGTTGTAAATTTCGAAGTCTATACAACCACTCATTTATTTTTATATTTTTCACTCTTATGATATGACTTTCGTGGACATAATCCTTCTTTTATTACAGTTAACAATTTTACCATTGATTTCATAAAAACGAAGATTTACTTTAGCTTCTATTCTCTGACTGCTTGGGTAGCAGTAATGAGTAGGGGGAAGACGGAGAATCAAACAGATGGAACCCTTGACTTGGCTACACACTGGAGATGAGCAAATTATTTACACCCAAATTTTGAAAAGGATCTTCTAATTCTCAGTGCTTGACCACCTAGGTCTAGAAAACCAATCTTCCTTCACCTGAGCAGTTGCATTTTTGAAAATCTAGGCTTACTCATTTAAAGTGGGCACACAGAAAGCCATTCATAATCAGGATGCACCAAACTCTCAGTGTCTGTTCCTCAGTCTTTACTAAATAGAGTATTTCCTTTACTGAAGGACAAATAAGAGATGGAAATGTTAAGACACTGTGTAAGAATTCAACATGTATAGTACAGACTGTAGAAAGACAAGGAAATTCCAGAGTCAGGCTGGCTGAATACGGTGTTAAATTTGTATTTTTCAGAATAGACTGGGGCACTCAGACATCCAGTTTCACTTACACAAATACACAGTTAAAGTGAAATAAAGTTCATAAGAAAATAGTATCTTAATGCAGTGATTCAGATGTATCACTGCATAACACTGTTAAGCATTTCAGTAAACTAATACTTTAAATTTTTCAAATTAACATGAATGTCTCTGTCCCCTCTGCTGTCTCGCTTTTATAAGGCCATGTATTTTCAGCCTGCCATATAAAGGAGTTACTTCATTATCTGTGAATTAAGCTGGAGAAAGAATACTGTTATTTAAAGTTAACTCACACAAGAAGTGAGAACAACTATTTCAAGATTCTGTGTTTGCATGAGACTTGCCGCTGATTTAGAAAAAGCCCACAAAATTTGTATTTACATGTCTCTGTCTTTTTATTAATATTACCTGACACAGTAAGGTAGGTATTCCAAGAAACAGAGAAGTAACAGGGAACCGTGACAGAACAGAGAGTCCACACTCCTCTGTCTGATTGAGCTGAAGGCCCCTCCGTTTTGTAAGGAGGAAGGTGGTGAAAAGAAGGCTATTCTTTGTAGAGTAGTCCTGTGGGCAAAGGGCCTCCTGAATCGTGCATAGAAAGGAATCATGAAACAATATGAAAAAGGATCAGGTCTCTTCTAGCTTAGACTAAAAAGAAATGTATATTCATCTATTTTATTATATATCGCTTTTTCTAAACATATATACAACCAACCTTTACTACTGTTTTGCAGGGTAAGCTTCTTGAGAAGCTGGGCAAACTAGCTGCTGCTGTGTTTAGACAGGGACATTGTATTTATTGTAATATTAGGCATTTCTACATTGCACTTTTGTCTGGAGTGCAAAAACACCCAGTTACTTAATTTCAAACAGAAGAATCCATCAGCTTTTGCACCAGCAGCTACTGCTTTCACCTCCCCTTTTAATCTGCATGGCAGTAGTGGCAGCAAGACATCCCCACTGGCCTCCAGTTTAGTTAGTGTAACACCAGTCCGAAGCAAAACAAAGGAGAAACCGGAAGAAAATAGAGTTAAAAAATTAAAGAGGGGCAAATTAAAACACAACAGTCAGTAAAATGAATTTTATTTTTTGAAAATAAACCTTATCAAACAAACTTAATTATTTGGTGAAAACAGGTACTACCTGATAGGGGTGAACATGCAGAAATACAACTACGTGACATTTTGTTAAAAAAAATAAAGAGCTACAAAATGACAAATATGAATCCATTAACTACTGACCAGTGAAGACCAGTTTAAAACAGATTCTAGATATACTGGCATTCATCACTAAATAGTAAGATTTTCAGTGGACTTCAGGAGAGATCAATGATCTTGCTTGGTATTTTCACTGAGGAGCTGCAAGAAAACATGGAACAACTCTTTGATAAAGTTTCAGAAAAGGCAAAGATGTGCCACGCCGGACCGGAGAGAGGACTAAGCAGCTGTGTGAACTGCCCAGAGTTACAGTACAGGGAAGTAAGCGTGCTTTTCACCGAGGACTTCCTGGAAAACCATCTCCCTGTTACATGTGGTATTGTATGACTTCAGGGGGCAGCTGGATGACACATAATAGGATATCCTGGAAATCTGATTTTATGATTTGATGGTTTTGTATCAGGGTCATGTAAAGACAATTATCACCTGCCTATTAAAAACAGCCCCGTTTCTGCAGTGTGGTACCAAGGCACGACTACAAACGGCGGTGAGGCGAGCGCTCCGGGCCGGAGCTCAGCGCTGGCCTCTTCCAGTCCTGCGAGATCTCTCCGCATTTACTGGTCCTCTGCCCCGCAGTGCCCGGCCCCTCACCGCAACTCACCCGCCCCTAAGGCCCGCACGGCCTCCCCGGCCTGCCTCGCTACCGCCGGCAGGGAAGCGGGACCGTGGCCACCACCGACACCCGGCGGGGGTCCAGCGGGCTACACCACCTAACATCCGCAGCCCCTGACCCTGCCGCCACCACCTGCGCCGTCCCGCTCGGGGCGGCTGTGGGAGGGCCGGACGCGAGGGGGCCGGGCGGAGGGATCCCGCCGGAAGCGGCGAGGCAGAGCGGAATGGAGGCATCCGGCCGGCGGCCGGGGGCGGCGGCGGAGGAGCTGTGGGGGGTGCTGCTGCCTCCGCGGCGGGCGGCGGCGGCGGACTCGGAGGACGAGACCGAGGACGAGGCCGAGGAAGAGCCGCACGTGGCGGAGGCTGCGCTCCTGGAGGCTTCCAGGCCGGAGCTGGCGGCCGCACTGCCCCCGCGCCGAGCCGGTGAGGGATGGCGGGAGCGGAGTGGGGCCGGGCCGGGGGGAGAGCGGACGGCTTCCGGTGTCCTCCCCAGCCCCGCGGCCTCCTCGGAGGCCGGTCTGTGCTCGGCGCGGGGCATTTGAAAAGAGCGAGTCGTCCGCGACGGGCCCTCTGGGGACGGCGGCGGCAGCGCCGCGCAAAGCGTGCGGGGGACGCTCGGGGAGAGGCGGCCGTGCGGCGGCCGCCGTGTGCGGCCCTGAGCCGCCTGGCAGCTGCCTCGCCGCCGTCCCGGGGATCTCCTCTGCCACTTCAGACCTGAAGCGAACCGGACCTCGCCGCTGCCTTCCCCCGTGGCCCAGGCCGTTGCAAGTCAAGGGAAAATGACTTGCAGGTCATAAGGTGCTGAGTCTTGCACGGGGAGTAGAAGGGCGTGTAATTTGCGCTTTTATATGGCCACGGTATTGTTAACAGTTGAAAAACATAACGTTTTCCCGTTCATGTTAGCTTCACCGAAAAAGAAGCATTTTTATTTAGTTTTATGACATGTAAGAATGTTGATACTTGACATTAATGATTCCCAACTTTAGTACTTAGAACAGCAGGTGATGTTGGAGCAACCTCTGCATAGCAAGACTATCCAAAAGTTGTTTTAAGTATGGCTAAACTGAGCTAGGATAGCAAGAGGAAAATGAAGAAGCAAGTTGTTGCAGGTCCTTTCGTTCGGTAAGAAAGAGGTCCTGCTCAGCGTAGGTGCTCACCTTGTCCTAGTTGTCCCCATTCAGTCCCCAAACATAGATCAAGGAATGGTGTAGTAATTCTTGTGAGGGAAAGAGAAGGAAAACCAGGTCATACAAAATGTTAAGAGTTTTTATATCAATTGCTTATAATTTTGGCGGTTCCAGTTGCAGGAAGTATTTGGTATACGAATGTATCTGAAGAGAATGCAGGCAATGTGATGCAGTACTTTCTGACAAAACTGTTTAAAATTGAATTGCAAACTTGACTTGGCATAAATGATGTAATATTAAACCGTATGCCAATGTGTTTAATTGGCTTAATATTTATATGCAAGTTTAATTTTATAGTTCTGAGACTTAGAGAAGCAGTTTTAGTGCTTGCTTCAGAAGTTGGTTTTGCTTTTATTTTTAAACTGGAATACTACTGGGAAGACTGACATCAGGAAGTTTATGAAAACCCCCCGCTTTACTTTTACTGCTGCAACTTAGACGAAAGACAAAAATAAGCTTTGAACAAACAAAGCTCTTTTAATCAAATGAACCTTTTATCTTTATGAATATCAATTAACAATGGTTTTATTTTTCTTTTTAATTATTCAGTTGTTATACGAGAAGACAGCTCCAAAAAGGAGTATGAAGTAGTGGGACGTTTTCCGTTAGTTGACCCTTGGTGGAGAGTCAATGTTAAAGCAAAAAAAATGGGGTCCAAGTACTTCGTACAAGGAAATCCATCGTATTTTCTACGGACTGATATAGAAGAAAACAACCGGCAAGTCTTTTCACTCTTTCTTAAGGAATGTGCTGTTCCTGAGGATTTTAAAGAAAAGTTTTTTGCTTGGCTTCCTGCTGAGTCTATGCTGAGTTTCAGAAATCTTGAAGAAAAACTGAAACAGTTTCAAGTTTCACAGTTACAGACAGGGGTGAAACAAAGAGACACCAAGGCTTATGACACTTTCTCCTATGTTATGAAATCATGTAGGTATATCCTGTGCTATTTTGGTCGATTTATAAGCTAATGAGTTCCATCTCAGCTACTGCATTCACACTAACATGTCTTAATATGAAGTGTGTATTCAAATTAATTTTGAACATGTAAAGCTTATCTTTTTCTTAAAAATTTGACCAATTAAAGGTAGGCTTACAGTTAGAAACACATAAGGATTTTCCTGAATTCTGCAGACTTACTAAGTACAGTTGTCTGTGCTGTGGATGCAAAGACACTGGTGCTGGCTTCCTATAGTTTATTCAGATATAACAAGGCTTATTAAAAATAGGTTCAGCGTTGCTTAAATATGGCAGTATGGCTTTTTAGGACAAATACATCTTCAGAAATAGTCCAGCTGCTTCTTGGTAGTGCAGGGGTACAGTGAATGAGCTCAGCACAGTTCAAGTCAGCTGCACTCAATAGGCTATCTATATTTGAAACCTGCCCATCAACAGATTGGCATGGCTGGGGAGCAGAGTGTGGAAACTGGAGTGTCTCCACATGGAGATAGCTCAGGACTGCTGAGGATCCTGCTGTGAGCGATGTTGGTGTGATTACATGGGTGTTAGAGGTTGGATTAGGACTGTGCTTTTGAACTAAACATCCCTCTTGTCCCATTGTATTGCAACCTCTGAGAGTATTGACTATGCCTGCTGGATGAAGCGCAAAAGATGTGCTCTAGTTGCAGACCTAAGATACTCCAGCCTCTAATGGACGTTCAGCCTGTGGGACCAGAGTGAAGCTGGTCTGAAGCAAAACACCAAAATACAGAAAGTCATGGTGTCTTGAGACGTCTCTTCAGCACTAGCTGTCTTGTTCTGCTCCAGTGGTCTGGTTCCATTATACCACATTCCTGATGTGGACACAGGCAGTCCTGGGTTGTTGCTGTGCAGAGGCATTTGGGAGTTGTCACTGTCACTCGGTACTCTGAATTGGAAGAGGTCTTTTAAATTTGGCTGCAGACGTGCATAGCTCTTTATAGACAGCTTGGGTCCATCAGCTGTTACGTGCAAGCAGAGGAAGTCTTCCAGAACCCTGGTGTACTGAGCAGTGTCAGGTCAAAAGATGAAGGTGGCTACTTCACAGGTCAAATGATGTCTAACAGGATAGTTCAGAGCTTCTTCTAAACTTGAGCTGACTTTACTCCAAATCACATGTCTAAGCAGAGGAAAAATTTCACAGTTCTATGAACTTTCCTGCTTTTTGTTCTGTTTTTGTAATGGTAGAAAAGTTCTTAACCCCTGGTTACAGACTTCAAATTTTTTCATGATCACAGAGGGATGGGAATCGATAGTGGTAGAAACTCAGCTCTAGTTCACTGTGTGAGATTTAATGGGATTTATGGATCACTTTTCATTGAGGCTTGACAGTATGTTTGTGAATCTTCAGGGGTGAAGACTTCAATGTGTGCCTAGGTATCCTGTTCACTCTTCTTGTAGTTGGCAGATATTTCCTAATATCTAACTAAAATCACCTTGCTAGAAATTAAGCTTTCTTCTTTCTCTAATATTGGGCAATGGAAACAACAGCCTGCCCCCTGCATGTCATGTTGCTAGTATTGCTATTGTCACTTGTTTCTGGTTGTTGTTAATTGTTATGGGCTTGAGCAGTTTGCTCTTCAAGCTTTCATGATGTTTTTTGTGTGGAAATAGTGTGTGTTGACTTTCCATGTGTAAATTAAGTATTTGCTTTAAAGGGAAAAGATTTTATTGTTGACTTTCTGTAGGTAAGAGTGATTGGAAAAAGTACTTAACTGAGAAAAATTGATTTAAATTTGGGATGATGACGTTTCCTTAGCACTTAATTAAAATTTGTGGTGTTGTTTTTTCATTGCCAAGAGAGAAAACTTCTGAAAGTCTCAATTGCTTCTGAAATTTGTTTTTTAAAGCAAGGTATAGAGCAAATTGGTTTCCTTACTCCCCTTTTTCAGATCCCAAGATTGATACAAACACGCAAAGTGATAGCTTAAGTTTGAGGTCATTGAGAAAGCTGGTGGAGAGCACTGTTTCATAAGTTCCTCTACTGATTGATACTACAAATTTAGAAGCCTGTTTCCTTATTTTGGATTTTAGATGTTGTTCTCTGCATCAGTATGAAAATTATCTTTAGGTAAGAGGCAGGTGCGGTGAGGTCTGAACTGACTTTCTACAAAATGTTACTGCGTGTGCAGTTTAAACCAGGTGTGTAATGTGTATGTTCCAAATGAGTACATTTAGTTGCAGTTTTTATGTCACTCGTTTCCATTAATTTTTTCCCCAAGGCAGTTCAGGGAAAACAGACTTTTAAAAAGAATTAGAAAAGGATTACAAAGAATAAGAAGCTTAAAGAAAATTGGGATGTTTTGGATGTAGGGGAGGCAGAATGATGGAAGCCAGAGTCAGTTTAAATGGCCTTTACAAGTATCTTTGTATATTGCTTAAAACTTTCTTGGTTTATGGTGCATACAGTTGCAGGAAAGGCGGTATTGGTAGCTTTGACTTTTCCATTGATACTGGAGTTCCTGCCAGTTCTTTTGCCACGCCATTTTTGCTGTCTCTTGGACATGGTGTGTTGTCAAAGAAATTCTGAAGAAAACAGTGGTACGGATGGTGAGGAAGTACATGTTCAAGACATGATGCTAACAAAATTGGATGAGATATTAAAGGATGAGCCATGGAAACTTGGATTCAGCAGGGTAAGTACTGTTAAGCAGGGTTAAAAAATGAGATGTTTGTTACAATTGAGCTTCGTTACAATACCGTGCTGTTTCAGTTACGTTCGGTTTATTACCTGGGCATTTGTAGGAGGTAAGATGAGTTCATTTGGAAATAGATGGTGTACTGGATTAAGTTTTAGCAAAGGGTTTGTTTCTTGCTTTTTAAAAATTATTTTTTAAACAATGTTTTGTTTTTTATTCCAAATTAATCTCGGAAGAATTTGAAAGTGGTTTTGTTAGAACCATTTATTTAGCCTTTTCTACAAGGAATGGAAATTAAATACTTGAGGTAATTGGGCTAAAAGTAAGAAAGCCAATTTAAACCCCTCAATTGCCCAGTTCAGTTCTATACCAATAAATCACATTTTCTGTTCTGAAAACATAGAACAGCATCTATGCTTTCATAGTAAAGTAGGTAAATTACTCTTCGTAAGAGGTCATCTGGTCCAGTGGTTCTCCTTTCTTATCATGGGATTTGTGGTTGCTGCTTACCTTCCTGTTTTCCTTTGCCGTGCTGGCTGCGTACCTTTGCTGCTGCACCTCATCTCAGAGCTCCTGCACCTCACATGGGAGCTGGAGCTCAACAGTTCAGAAATGCAATTTGTTAATCCTTCCACTTCAGCCCCCTGGTGCTTTTACTGACAGATGTTCTGTCTTCAAGACCTCCAGTTTCAGAGACTCAGCAGTCTAGTCAATATATTCCAGTATTTCACACCCTCCCCTTTAAACAGTTTCTCCTGATGTTCAATTTGACTGTTCCTTGATGCAATATAGACTTCTTGCTCTCTTGTTTTGTGTACCAAGGACCTGCATTCTCATTGCAGGGTTTTTTGTTACTTGAAGACTCTTTAGCTTTTTCTCATAAGACTCAGCAAGTCCCAAATAATTTTTCTTTCCTTCAGTAGTTCATATGTTCTGCACAGTCTTTCAGTTTTGTAGTAGTCTGTGTAAAGGTTGTGTATTTCTTGAAGTAGAGTGTTCAGAATTGTCTACAGTATTCTGGCTAACGCCTTTTCTGTACTGTTTATACAATTTTTGTGCCTTTACTTGAAATTGTGCTAATTAGGCATGCAGAAGTTCTCCCTAATACCCAGTTTCTGCACCAGGTTTTTGACTTTTTGAGTTTCTGTTTTATACAGAGGGGTGACTGAGAGAAGTTATTGTTCTGTCTTAGTTCCAAATATCTTGCTTCCATATAGCTTGAAAAACATTGTAACTTTGTGCATTATGAAAAATACCTAAATTTTTGTATACTTCCACCCTCAGAATGGCAATTTGTGTTTACTAGGAGGAAAGTTATTCAGCAAGAGGATAACATCTTCTGAAATAAATTTATTTTCTTTTATTCTTCTCGGGGGGAGAAGATTACCTATAGGGAACTGAACCTTTCTTCCTGTGAGGCAACGTGGGCCGCCTTCTGTCAGTGTGAACATCTCCTCTGGAAGATTCCTGACTTACAGAAGAATGCATTAATTCTGTACGATCAACTCAAGAAACAGTGTAGAGAAATGGGACACACTTACGAAGATCAAGATGAATTAGCTCGGTTGGTATCTAAGGATATGTCCATCGAGCATGTCTGGCAATCTCTTGAATTTTTGAAAGACCAGCACATAGTGATTAGGGAGAAAAAACTCGTGTTTCTGCCTTATCTTTACAAATCTGAAAAAGACATTGCAACACGTATAGGTGACCTTCTGTCAAAGTGCTCATGGCAACTGGATGTTGATGTGAGAAAGGTATTTAACGTTTCTGAGACGTCAAGGGAAGTGGCAGATAACGGAATGAATGTTACCCAGGCTCATGAAATGGAACATCTGAAGGAAAATAATCCGGATGGTCATAACTGTGAAAATCACTTTCCTGAAAAGGAAGCGGGTTCTGTGCCTGGTACCCAATGTAAAGGAGAGGTAGACTTAGATCAGGTGACTGCTATGGAAAAGATTTGTTCTAATCCTGTCACAATCATAAGTGGAAAAGGAGGCTGTGGGAAGAGTACAATAGTTAGCTACCTTTTTCGTCACCTAAAGCAGATGGAAAAAGAAGTCGAAGCCGCTTCTAAGGACTTTGAAGAAGACCTAGATGCGTCTGAGGAATGGAACACCTTTGATCATCATCTGGAATTGGAGAATATGTACACAAAAAAAATGGTGAATGTATTATTTACTGCACCTACAGGGAGGGCAGTAAGCCTTTTGCGTGAAAAAACGAATCTTCCTGCGTATACACTGCATCAGGTAAGGAATTATTTAACTTTTTAAAAAATTCTCTTCTGAAAAATTCTTTTGGAACTGCCCATACTTCTTTTGAAAAAAACCAAAACAAACCAACTTGTTACTAACTTCCTTATGAAATGGGTAGCTATTAATGGTAAGATTTAGGTACAGCTTGTCAGCATTTGTGTTGCATTTTGGGAATCATAAGTCAGTCATTTGAAATACGTTATTTCCTGTAACTTTGGGGTGTTTTTCTACCTACACACATCTCAAATTTGTGGCTTTCTAGGACATCTAATGGTTTTAGCTTCTCAGTTTTGTTTTGTTTATTTTTGAAATTAAGACAGAAATACTTTCTAGATGGCAGAGCTGTTTTCTAGTGTCCTGTTGCCTAGCAGTCATACTGATGCCCGCATATACATGGAGAGAACAGGGTTGAAAAATGAGATCAATTAATTCCACAGTATTTTCTTAATTATTGTTAAATATTGTACAAATTTTTTTGGACAAAAGTAGAAAGTAAACCCTTTGTTAATAAATTTGGATCAAGTCTTTATTGCCCTAGGTAGTGGAAGGTGCCAAGAAAATATTATAATCCATAAAATGTACTGTAATAGCTGAACTGGATAGTTACATGCTCCCTTTTCCTGTCGACAGGCTGGAGGGACGGGATGTCATCCAGAGGGACCTGGATAGGCTGGAGAGGTGGGCTCAGGTGAACCTCATGAGGTTCAACAAGACTAAGTGCAGGGTCCTGCACCTGGGGCGGAACAACCCTCACTATCAGTACAGGCTGGGAGACAAGGTGCTGGAAAGCAGCTCTGTGGAAAAGGCCTTGGGGGTGTTGGTGGGTGAGAAGCTGGACATGAGCAGACAGTGTGCTCTTGCAGCCCACAAGGCCAACTGCATCCTGGGCTGCAGCAAGAGAAGTGTGGCCAGCAGATCGAGGGAGGTGATTCTGCCCCTCTACTCTGCTCTGGTGAGACTGCACCTGGAGTACTG
>WTSP01012210.1:0-13587 GCA_025331215.1 Actenoides lindsayi
TCAATTAAGGGACTTTTTTCAAGCTTGGAGTCGCGTGTGGTTTGACAGCCCAGCCCTCACCTGGGCCTGTCTGTGGGAGAGTGATGCACTGCAGAGAGATGTAGGGAGAACGGTGTTGTCTGTGCACAGCCCCAGCTACACACTGTACCCTCCCGGCTCCGAACAACTTTGTCATTTTTCATTTGGCATCTTTTTTTTTTCCCCTGTACGGCTCCAGCTGGCAGCCTGGCTGCCAGCAAGGCTGCAGAATTGATTACGTTAATGAATGTGCCTTTGGATTACAGCAAAGGAGGAGAAGGTATCAGTCAATAGGGGAAGCCTATGGCCATGATGTAGTCTGCAGTGGGCAGCCTGCTGCTGCTGGACTATAAAAAGGCATCTGCTTGAGTCATTTTCTTTATGAGTGCATTGCCCTTCTCCCCCTGTTCCCACCTGCATAAGAAGTCAGGCAGGGAAAGAGCAGCAGGCCTTTGTACATGAAATTTTGTCTCTCAAGGGCATGGCTCAGCCAGGACCTTCTGAGGACATGAAAACCATGGGCAAAGAGGCAGCGAAGAGCGGTGCTCACTGCCAGGGCCCTGCTCCAGCTCTTCTGTGGAGCTGGGGTGTAGCTAGAGAGCTGCTGGGGTCCCTGCTCTGACCCCATTTTCAGCTACTCTGTCAAAGCTTTAGCGTGGAACTGCACATTGTGTGGAGTCCCAGGCCCAGGTGCAGTGACCTCGCTATACAAGGGCCCTGCATCGTCCTGAGTGTGAGCTGGGTATCACTGCCAGTCGCTGGCAGCAGCTTCCAAAGGCACCAGCAGGCCGAGAGAGCAAAGCCTCCTTCTTCAGTGTGCACTCTGGGAGTGTCAGGTAAGAGCAGTACTCCTGCTGGGTTTAGGCCCTGAAAGCACCCAAAAGGAGGATGACGTCTGTCTCTGTGGAGGACCAACAGCTCTGGAGGAACCTTTTGTCTTTATTTAAGTAGCGGAGACATTTTGGAAGACCGTCTAGAGGGAGAGGAAAGGTTTAGAATCATGGAATGGTTTCCGTTGAAAGGGACCCTTGAAGATTGTCTAGTCCAACCCCTTGCCATGCGCAGGGACATCTTTCAGTAGGTCAGAGTGCTCAAATCCCTGTCCAACAAGGTCTTGAATGTGTCTAGTGATTGAACATCCACAACTTCTCTGAGCTTGATAGCTTCAAGTTAATTGTTGGGCCAGGAGAAGAGGAGCTTGGTGCAAACCATTTAGGGCTTGTGCTCTTCGTTCTCTTTGGCCTGCATGTTGTACCTGCAGAGGGCAAGGCTGCAAGAAAACCACACCAGCTTACAGCACCTTACCTCCTCTTTGTCCTCAGGCCGCACCAGCTTCTACGAGCAGTATGGAGTCATCCGGGATGTGCTGCAGAACCACCTCACGGAGGCCCTGATGTTCCTGACCATGGAGCTCCCAGCCAACGTGAGCAGGGCTGAAGAGGTTTTGCAGTGTAAGCTGCAGGCCTTCCAGTCCTTGCGGCGCCTGGAGAAGACCAGTGCCGTGTTGGGTCAGTATCAGTCGTATGCCAGCCAAGTACAAGAGGAACTGCAGAAGGCACCAGACTACATCAGCACAACACCAACCTTTGCAGGTGAGAGTTTGGTCTGGGCCCTGAAGAGGGGAGTAGTCTAGAGCTGAGGAGAGCAGGAGATGCGAGTCCTCGCTGATAGCAGCTCCATGACTCTGGACCTCACTGCTGACACGGGGATGTTTTCCAGCATCCACTGGCATGGTAACTGGGAGCTGTAACGAGATAATGTTAATTAACTAACAATCCAGTGAACGGGAAGCATTGCGTAAGAGCTAAGTCCCATTATTCTTGATAAGATCTCTGCATTATTTTTAGAAGTGGCCTGCAAGCTACTTTGCCTTTTCATAAAATTGAGTTGCTCTCTGCATCTGAGGGGTAAAGCATTGGCAGTACTCAGTGATTAGCAGATCACAAGGTTATCTCTGACTGTACTGTGTCTTCTGAACATTAAAGATTTTGTCCGAGTGATATTCGTGCTCAGAAACTGAACACAGTGAGAGGAGGCTAATCAACTAGGGTACCTGGGAGGAAGCCCAGTGGGGTAACTGGAGTGCAGTTAGTCCAGTGATGATGTGAAAGGGGTGAATGTGGAGCAAGAGACACGGTGGATGCCAAGATTTCTGGGAGCTAAGGATGGATAATGATGGGTTGGTGACAGAGATCCCCTCAGATCTGTGTGCTGTTCAGGTGTAAGGTGGTAGCTGAGATCACTGTCATTTCAGGTGTGCTGATTCACAGTGACAGCCTGCGCTGGGAAGGGGTCCCTTTCATCCTCACTTCTGGCAAAGCTCTGGATGAACGGGTAGGTTATGTCCGTGTTCTCTTCAAGAACCGGGCCTTCTGCACTCAGAGTGAGACGCTGAGGGCCGCAGGACACAGCCAGTGTAAAGCCAAGCAGATCATCTTCTACATTGGACACGGTGCACTCAACACCCCTGCAGTGCTCGTGAGCAGGAACCTTTTCAGGCCTGTCATGCCAAAGGGCAGTTGGAGTGAAGCGGTGGGTCAGTCAGACCTGCGCATCTTTGGGCAGCCATTGTCTGATTACTACGTGTACAGCCCTGTGAAAGAGAGAGATGCCTATTCTGTCCTCATCTCCAACATCTACCACGGCAGGAAGGACTTCTTCATCACCACCGAGAACCTGCTGGCCTCCTGGAGATTCTGGACACCACTGCTGGAGAGTATTTCCCACCAGCCCCCGCGCCTCTACCCTGGGGGTGTGGAGAACCAGGACCTCTTAGACTTTGAAATGGTGAGTGGGGAAGTGGTATTCACAGTGGCAGAGCCAGTGGAACTGCTGAACCCCAACAGGCAGATGCCAAGTGATTACAAGACAATCCAGTCCAAATTTCGGCATAGTCCCCTGATCTCAGCGTGGTCTGAGGACTTGATTTCCCAGCTGGCTTCTGACATTGAGAAGACAGCGAGCAGGACTGTGGCACGCTCTGGGCAGTTCCACCTGGCCCTCTCAGGTGGCTCAAGCCCAGTGGTCCTATTCCAGCGGCTGGCAAGACACCATTATGCCTTCCCATGGAAGCACACGCACATCTGGCTGGTAGATGAACGCTGTGTCCCTCTCACTGACACCGAGTCCAACTTCTTCAGCTTGCACAACCACCTCCTCCAGAGTGTCAGGGTGCCCTACTTCAATGTCCACCCCATGCCTGTGCACCTGAACCAGCGGCTCTGTGTGGAAGAGGACGGAGGCGCGGAGCTGTATGCCAAGGAGATCGTGGCCCTGGTGGCCAATGCCAGCTTTGACCTGGTGCTGCTGGGGGTGGGCACCGATGGGCACACTGCCTCGCTCTTCCCCTACTCTGAAACTGGCTTGGAAGGGGCTCAGGCTGTGGTGCTGACTGAAAGCCCTGTCAAACCTCACCAAAGGATGAGCCTTAGCCTACCCCTCATCAACAGGGCCAGGCAGGTGTTTGTCCTGGTTTTGGGGAAGGGGAAACATGACATCACCACCCTGCTCAGCAGAGTGGGCCACCAGCCAAGGAAATGGCCTATCTCGGGTGTCAGCCCCAGCTCTGGCCATCTGGTGTGGTACGTGGATTATGAAGCTCTGCTTGGGTGATGCCTTCACAGTGTCTCTCCTCCCTTGTCCGCGTCGCCCTTTACAGCCTGGATTTTCCTACACAACGGCCATGGTTTTCTGCTGCCAGCAGCAGCTTCATCTCTGACGGACTCTTCCAGCCTTCTGGGAAATCTGTGGCCTGCAGTGCCTCTGACATTTGAGCCCGGAAAGGAGCTTGGCTCGGTGTTCAGAGCTAAGTAGGAGCCAAGAGCCCAGTGCAGCTTTTCTGGCTCTGCTAGGGATTCTGACTGTGACTTTGGACAAATTACCTCACCTTGAAGTGCCTCAGTTTTCCCTGTCAGGCTTTTGTGGTTATTAGCATTTAACTACCTCGCAGGCGCTACAGGAGACTTGTTAAATTAAGTACCTGACAAAATTTTTGTTTTTAAATTCTCAGGCTAGAAGATGGTGGTAACATGTTCATCCTCTGCCCTGCTCTGTCTGGCTGGGACAGTTGTCATCTCAGTGAAATGACAGTTCTGTGCACAGGGGTCTGTAGTCTTGTATGTACAGCCCCTCTTGGTGCCGTACAGCCCATCTTGGTGTCACCCAGCCCCTGGCTGTGGCTGGGCTCTCCTGGAAGCACAGACACCCATTTGCTTTCGTGGCGTGTGGCCCCTACACGCTGCCACTGATTTGTGAGCTCTCTGCAGTCCCGAGTCTTTGCAAATTGCCCAGCAGCAGAGGCTGAGTTTATAAGCAGTAATTTGCTGCTTTCATTAAGTGGATAGCCGATACCATGGGGGATGGAGAAGGAAGACACATTGCTTTTTAGGCTGTTATAGTAATGGGGACAGCATGAAGAATATGGCAGTTCACAGAGCTGTTATTTGCCTGCAGTGCAATAATTATTGAGGGGAAAGCTTGGCATTCAGTGGAGTTATTTGGGCTTAGCTAGCAAAGAAATGTTTTCTTTAGCCGTCTTTGTCTTTCTCTAAAACAAACTTCTCTCTGTCCTCAGAATTGAAGTTTGCAGTGTCATTCAGTGGCTTCTAACCTTTCTGTGGGAGGCAGCTTTATAACGGATCACCATATCCATCATTGCAGCACACATGAAGGGAGCTACAGGATGGTGGTGGTGTGGGTTTAAACTCAAGGACACTGCCTTGTGAGGGGAGGGAGTTTTCTCTGTACATATCTCTTGGGCACACGGCACTAGCAAATTGCTCTCTGTGCTACAGGACAATGTTAAGTGGTTGTGGAAATGTATAGTGCCATTCCTCACAGGAAGGCTTGGAGACATCAAGTCCTACCTAGAGACCCCACGCTCCCCTTCCTAATTTTCTCCTTCCCAGAATGCAAACATGCACAATGGGTGTCTGTCTGCTTTTATGACAGCCGCAAATGCTCCGTGATCTCCTCTAAGGGATAATTCACCACAGCACACCAGAGTGCATCTTCTGGTAAGGAAATCAAGACAGCACGAGATGGGACAGTCTGGGCTGATGTGGAGGCTAGAGACAAACCCGCTCACCCTGGGATGGCACCAGGATGGGCCAGACCCACTGCAGGAAGCTGGAACGTGGCTGTGGGTGGCAGCAGGGAGGATTCAGTAGGCAGGTCTGTACAGCCTGTGCTCCCGGGTTCCCACGTTGTTGCCTTTCAGCATAATCCTTACTGCAAAAATCAGAATTGTTCTCCTCTGCTAACTGCACAGATAAAAGCGCACTGAGCAAGCTCTCGAGAGGCTGTTACTTGTCAGCAGTCCCTAGGCAAAGAGAGCCTGGGAGAACATAACCTGGCAGAAGCTGTGTGCAGCAGGAAAAGGCCAAATCCTCAGGGACTGACTGTGATTTCTGGCAGATACCCTCCCCCACCTTGCAGATGGTCCATCCAAGCTGCATTTTACATACTGTATTTGACTAAGCCGAGCTGAGTTGCACTGATGTGCATCACTTGGCTTTTACAGGGCGAAGGAGGGAAGTTGTGGTGGTGTAGCTTTCTCAAAAGCTCAAACACAGAAGAGACACAAGTGCCTTAATGGGTCTGGTTTGACAACCAGGCTGGCTGGTTATCCGTCTTCTGTGGGTGTTAGTAAATACGTTTGTTTCATGGTTACAGGCAGGTTTAACTACCAGCACAAACACCAAAGGGTGAAAATAAATCACAAGGGAAAAGAGTAGCCCAGAAAAGCAGGAGGAAGGTGAGCAGCACCGGTTCCTTGCTGCAGGACTTGCTTGTCAAGTGGGCACGTTGGGAGTGGAGCCTGGAATAAGACCATATGCCTGGGAGTTAACTGGAATAACAGCTCTCTTCATAGATGAGTGCTAGCAAACACTGGCTCCAAAATATACCAAAGTGGCTGAAGCAGCTGTGCAGAGGAAGATGGTTTAGGTCCGGGATGCCCATAAGTTCAAACATCTTTTTTTTTTTTAAACAAAAATAGCCATGTTCACTTCATTCCAGTTCATTTGAATTTGGTGCTGATTGTGATAATGAAAAATCAACCCATGTGAGAATGAATACATTGTTGTGAATGGCAGAATTTATTGCTACTTTACAGATGACTGTGGCATTAGTGTTTTCTTCTTTCTGCACACTTTCTGGTTAATATCTGATTTTAGAAAGGTTTATTTGCAGTTTTAAATAAGCCTGTTGTTTTTTCCCCAGAGAGCTGCTCTTCTCTCCAGCTGAAAATAGGGTTAATTTGCTAAGTCTCTAATGGGTCACCCCAGAATTGACTCTAGATTTTATTCAAGTCCAGTAAAAGCTTACACAGGTTCTCCTCAGTGAACATAGCTGCCTGGGTTGTTTGGGGTTTTTTTTTAGAACTATTATTTTCTTTTCACGCAGACAATTCCTGTTAAACTCTTTAATACTTAACATTTGCCAAATGAAACCCAAATATTTTTAAATACATAAAATTTGTGACTGGCAAGAGAGAGACTGCAGATGGGAAGAAGGGTTAAACAAGCAATAAATCTGATGAGGAAGAATGGTAGAAATCCACTGGGCTATAGGCCAAGGAAGCAGTGCTATTTTTGTTTTGTGACAGCTATTAATAGGCAGTGTGCACCTTCTTGAGAGCTGATACTAACCTTTCTTTGCAAAAGCAACTCCACAGAATAACATCTTATAGCCTGTTTCTCCCCATAAGTGATTATTGATACCAATCTTACTATTTTTTGAAATGGTAAGTGCATTCCTGGAATACACTGGTGTGATTATTTATGTTTTACAGAAAACTAACACTGGAAGCAATTAATTTTTCACTTCAACTTTTATAAATCAAGTTGTAAAATAGTATTTTTCCATGAGTAAACTTTTGTGATTCCTTTCATGTTGTGTAATGAATAGAGAGTTATATTTGTAAAAAATAAATGTTTTTTAACAAAAGTGTGTTTTAATTTCCTGCCAAGATTGATGGTCATTCTGGTTTGGGTTTTTTTCCCTGTCCTCTTGGTGAGTGAAACTTGAAAATTCTTTGTACAAAGAGGACAATGTTGAATTTTCTGTAGTGTGAAACCAGCAGTTTTAGATGTTTACTCTGACTCTGTTTTTCAGTGTATCACCCAGATCAGGCCAGGACTCTTCGAAACAGAGGAACATCCAAAGCCCTTTTAAGGTGAGAAGATGGAATCACCCAGTACTATGCAGGGTCCTGAAATTGCCAGACCTTAGGAAAGTCTCCACTGATCCACATTTACTCCCTGAGTTGCATTTCCATAGATACTATCACCATAGTGCAGAGTTGCTTAATAACATACACTACATAGAGCTGCATTTTAAACTGTAATCTGTTCAAGATCCGTGAGCTGAGATTACACAGTTGGACTCCAAGAAGGAGCTGTGCTGTGACTCTGGCTAGGAAGGCACTACACGGGGACCCTGGTTTAGCTGATACCCGAGTGTTCCTGTCCAGAACCATCCACCTTGTCCTTGGTGGAAGGAAAGCCTCACCTGGCACCTCCATTCCATCAGAAGAAGACGAGCAGTGTGCCCGGGAAAGGGGAGAAGGAGCACGGCGATTTTCATCCTGTTGCCCCAGGGGAAGGCTTCATTTTCCTGGTGAGAGAAGGGTAGGAGGATTTCAATCGGATGTTTTCTTGCTTAACATAGCAGAGCATTTCTATAGTATCAAGTGATGTGGGTCTTTTCAGTGTTCAAATCCTCCCCAGTGCTCCCTTGGGTGTCTGGGTACATTGCTGTGGTGTGTGTATGATACTTTCTGATGCTGCTGGTGATACTGAATTACCTAAGCATACAGGTGAAGATGGCTGTGCAAGTGAGAAGATTTAACAGTTGTATCATAGGGCCGAGACAGTGTTTTTCCCATCCAGGTCAGAAGGATTTAATTCTAGTTTAGTGAGAGTTTTGTTTAGTTTAGAGACCATTACACATCACTGAAGAGAGATCCTCTGAGCAGTTACAGGGTAAGTGAATTCTCCTTAAAGACAGGGAGCAGAGGCAGTGGTAGTAAAAGCAGCAAAATTTTCAGCATCTTAATGCTTTCCAAAACAAATTCTTTGGTGCTCTGCTCGACTTCTGCTTCGGTGACAGCTCAGGACAATCCTTAGTAGGATTTGTGCCTCCAGATTCATCGCCTGCCTTAGCAGGGTTTATCACCAAGGTTTATCATCTTCCTTTTCCCAAACAGATGACTGAAAACGTGGCCGTTGCCTAAAAGGAGGCAGGAGGGGAGAGATTGAAACCCAGTACATTTCAGGAGCCAGAGCGATCCTGAAGCAAGCTGCCTTGGGAAATGTCTGTGGGTAATGTGAATCGATCCAGTTCCTTCCAGCTGCTCCCCCTGCAGAGAGCTGGCACGGGGTCCTGTAGCAATGCAGCACCAGGTTCTCCTGCAAGCACCACTGCAGACCGTGCCAGGCCTGTGCCCTCAAGCTGCTCCCTGCGGCAGGACACGTTGGCTCTCCTTGGACAGATTGCTCTCCAGAGAGGAATTTCCCGCAGAAACTATGTCCTGGTGGCACTCTGACCAGACATCGCCTCATTTTTTCCTTAAACAGGGCTCCCTTTCTGTAGGCATCTCCTTATCCACCAAACAATCTGGGTTTGTGTGAATGATGGGTGGCTCAGAGCGGTGCTGCTGTTGCTGAAAGGAGACCTGTGCACAGACACCAACTGTTAAGCAGGTTCTTTTCTATAGATCCCAGCCTATTTTTAACAGGATTCAGGCATTTTTTTCATGCTTTGCTTTTCTTACGTGGGCATATTTCATGGGCTGGCACGGTACTCTGTGAGGATCTGGGGAGGGCAGCAGGGCCCCTGGTGTGCTTTGGGAAAGATTGGTTTAAGCCCCAGGGTTCACTGGAAGGCAGAGGACCTGCAGTGGGGGTCAGGAAAGGCAGGTAGAAGCTGTGGGCCTTCCTAAATGGCAAGCTCCAAAACAAAAGAAATGCCCAGTGACAGCTCCCCCAGGAAAGATGCCAGCACTGAATGCTATTGCTGGCCCTCACCTTCTCTTGGTAGCCCTCTCACCACCCCAACAACCCTGGGGCTCCCACCTTTGCTTTAGCCACTTTGGCCACTGATGTTCCCAACAGGTGGGATTCAGGTTCACTGGAGCCCAGCTCCAAAGTTGGAAATGTCGAGCAACTGCTGTCCCAGGAGGCAGGACTCTGCGAGTCACTGTGTGCCCGAGTTCCCCTTTCCTCTTGCTATGCAGCAATAGTCAATTGGCTGCCTCGTGGGGACGTGACATGTTTGGAAGAGGCCAGAGGAAGGATGCTGGAGGAACCGAGAGCTGTATCCTACAGCACCCTTGTTGTGTGTACCAAGTCATGTCCATCAAATACCAGCCAAAGTACTTGCTGGGATCAGCAGCAGCACAAAGCCAGGGCCTGTTCCTGCAGCTATTCTCTGCTGCCTGGCATCTCCTTTCCCAGCAGCACTATTTTGACACAACCAAACTGCCTGGCAAACAAACCACCCACACACTGTGGTGTTTTGACTTGCAGAGGAACGTTGCTGGGGATGCTTTTCCTGAGCTTTTCCCTAGAAGCAGCGAGGTGTCTGTAACTAAAAGGTGCTCTGGAGGCGAGTGTGCCAGCAGCAGAGGGAGCTGGTTCCTCACGCTGCTGGAGCTGCCGGGAGATGCTTTTCCCAGCCCTGTGCTGCAAAGGCAGCTTTTCCTGGAGCCCCAGACCAACACAGCTGGGCCTCCAACACCAGCTCTTCTGCTGCTGTCCCCTGAGCCACACACAGCGCGGAGATGAGCACCGGTCCCCGGGGCACGGTGACCTCTCTGGGCAGGCTGCTCCACAGCTGCTCTTCCTGTGTTATCCTGGTCGCTACCATTTTCCCTTCCTAGCTCTCCACCAGAAAGGCAAGGAACTCATTCTTCTGCTTCATCACTCCCGATGGCTGCTCATGCACAGACTGACCGTGAGCTTAGCTCTCTACACACAGGCTTGTGGCAGTGCAGGAACCAAGAGTGTTAGGAGGTGTCCTTCTTACTGCTGGCAGTGGCATCAGGCAGTAAAGCTGCTGTGATTTTAACGGGGTGCTCCTGAATTGTGCTCTCATTAAGAGGTAGTCACGTCTGTAACACATGTACCTCAGAGGTAACTGGGCAACCAGCTGGTGTTCTAAGGGTTGCTCCAAATAGAATCAGAACTTGGTAGAGTATCTGCTGCATCCAAGTGCTGCAGAGTTACATACACCCCTCTCTGTAAGACAGGCCACTTCACTCACAGCCAGCACCCTGTGCTGAAGCAGAAACACAAAGGAGCAGTGACAGGAGACATCACAGCAAGCAGGAGACATCACTTGCTTCGCGGGTGAACGTCAAGCAAAATACCTGGATTCCACTTTGTTTCAGATAAAGGGTTTAATTTAATTCCACTGCCTCATTTACTAGTGTTGCAGTGCACAGAGTGTTGTGTTGGCTGCACTGACATCTGAATTCACCAGAAACTAAGAGGAAGATGACTTTCATCTTTTCCTGCAAAGAGCCCTTGGGGAGCATCTCTTGGGTTTTTTTCCTTCTCTATCCCACTCTCTTTTACTCCCCTTTCCACCACATTGAGCCATCTTCCAGCTGAGCAGGACTTGCTGAATGTCCTCTGAGCAGGCTTGGCAGGATTTCTACCTCATGAGGCTGCTGTTTTAACAGGCTGTGTCTCTGTTCTGCGGCACACTGGGTTACTCTGGCTTTGTTGCTGTACATTACAGACACTCATTGTTCACTATCTGTTGCATTGTCTCCCTTAATTCCCACAGGCAGAGCCTGCACGCAGCACGTACGTGTTTCCGGGCAGAGCGTTTAATCTCCCTCTGCCCCTCTCCCCAGGGCATAGAAAGCTGCATTTTTTTCTGCCTGCCTGTCCTTATACACTGCACCCCTCAAATGCAAAACAATAGGATCCCCTTTTTTGGGACAGTCTACCAGCCCATTGCTGCAAGGTTAGTACCAGTCAGGCACAAAGCACATCTGCAAAGGCTGTGCCAGAAGAGCCTGTGCTCTTAAGAAGGATTTAAGTGCTTAACTTCAGACATTCAAAAGGGATCCATTTTTCAGCAGGTGGGTGCTCATCCACTTGCAGACCCCATAGCTAATCTACAGTACTGAATGCTGTGCAGTATTGTGCACGCCAACCTATCCCCCATCCCGCCTCCCTTTTAATAATCTTAGCATAAATTCACAAGGATGAGAGATGGAAAAGTCTCCTTTAATCCAGGCTCCATCCCCAGTTAGCTTTCCAAACAAGCTTAGACGTATTCCGTTGCAGGCCATCAACACTGGCATTTGCCAGTCACCCCCCTCTGACACTGTTTGCGCTGTTGTTTGAGGTGTAGACAGTATACAAAGCAAGTGATTGAAGATTAGCAATTCCTGCTTCTTAAGGAAGCAAGAAAGTCAAATCTTAAGGAAATAAAAGGAGACAAGATTCCATAGGAGCTGTGATCTCATCTGGCGAGGAGCCACCACAAAGCTGAAAAGTTCTGCTTCAGCACTTGTCACGTCTGGTTTCCTCCAAGTTCCCTGCTGCTCTTCTGTGTCCTCCACCCCATCTCTTCCCTCTCACTGTAAAGAACAGGGACCTTTGTTAGAGCAGGAAAGCCTCGTGCACCTCAAACTTGTGCAAGACTGTGAGTAGACCTCAGACAAAGCAGCTCATATCTGGCAATGGTGATGTGCTGCAAGGTGTTCGGGGAGAGGTAACGGGTTGTAGTGCTGACCAGTGCCAGGAGGCAGGTAATGGGCTATGCTGGAGTTAGCAGAGAAGCTGGATTCACAGGCAGACAGAAGCCTGCTGAGTTTCCTGTACAGCTCTCAGACATCATTCATAGCTTTCTTGGATTCAGTGATGACATGTCTCTGCTGCTGCGGAAGGTGAATGTGCTTTTGAATGAACCACAATGGCTGGCATAGAGCAACTATTCCCCAAGGGCTTCAAAAAATGCTGAAGAAATTAGTGCCTCAGTCCTGCAAAGATATGAACACACACATGAACGACTCCATACACAGGTACTGTCCCATGGAGTCCAGCAGAATTTCTTTTCCTGCGTAGGCTGAAGTCCTCTTTTGGGATTTTTTTGACTGCATAACCTGAAAGGGAAGAGGAGGAGGGGAGCATTCGGCAGCCTAGCTACCCCACCTTGACCCCCACATCGCATTTGTATCTCCTGCCTTCTTCTGACAGTTTGGTGGGTTCAGGACTCTATGTCACTGACTGCCCTGCTGAGACCTCCGCACTCAAGAAATAACCTAATAGCGGGGAGCTTATTGTCCCTGGGGACGATGCGATTTCATTTCATCCCAAGTGCGGCTGCAGGATTTTTTCCTTCAGATCACTGGTATCACTGAGTTGTACATTAATGCACGGCCTGTGGTACGTGACAAAAAACCTGCCCAGCTCTCAGCAGAGCTTACCTCCTGCTGCCAGCCTCTCCAGACATCCGGCACACATCCACACCCAGGAATTGCCTTCCTCGCTACTCACCTTCCAGCTCCCTGAGAGGAGCAGAGCCAGGCTGAGTATCCTGGCTAATTAAAAGGTGGGTAAGTAGAATGTATTTGCACGTATAGGGTTGAACTTTGCTTGAACTAGGGCCCCGTGCTAGAAATTAAGTTCATCGGAGATGAAAGCAAAGCTCTCTGGGAGTAGGGTCGTAAAAATGAGGACACACAAATGAACCCTGCTCTTTTTTTTTCACATGTGCCACAAGCCCATTAGTGATGAGAACGGGTCAAAGCCCAATGTTAATGTCCAACCCCCCTAAACAATAACCTCGGCAGCAGGCAGGGGCATTCAGTCTGTTCTGACTCAGATGGCAGGCTGCCACCTCCTGAATCATTCACACCGCTTCCTGCAGCTCTTAGGTGGTCCTTGGAGGTATCCCATGCAATATGGCTTGCTTAATTTATGACAGTCCACTGGTTTATAGCTCCAGGCAGTATTGCCACAAACAGACTATTTTTGTCTGGGAATGCTGAAAAATGAATCATCTCAGAGAGACATTACTGGGTCAAATTTGTCCAGAACATGCTTTTAAAAGAAGAAAAAAAAAAGACTGAAATGAATATAATTGTTATTTTGGTAAACAAATCAGTTTTTACAAAACAAATCCAGTTCCCCGGAGTGTTTACAACGCAAATATTGCAACACCGTGCCCATGTGTAAGGACGCTGAGGATGCAACTCATTAAAAACTGACTAGATCGTCCACAAAGAAGTAAACAGCGTTAAGCCTGCTCCTCGCTGCTATTTTTAGCCATTCCTAGAGCAACCAGGGCAGCATGGAACTAAACAAGCCCGATTTCATCCAGAAATGCTGCCGGCTGTTGACCCGGGCGGCTCTGCTGGGGCCGGGGGTCAGCACCAGAAGCTGCCGCTCTCGCTCCCCGGGACGAACGCCTTTCCCGGGCCGAGCCCGGCCGAGCCGCTCCAGCTCCAGCTCCGCCGGCCCCGCCGCTTCCTCCGCGCCCCCCGCCCCGCCCCGCTTCCCGCCCCTTTCCCGGCCGCGGCGGGCGGCCCGCAGCGGGGCGGGGCGG
>WTSP01012211.1:0-39513 GCA_025331215.1 Actenoides lindsayi
AAAAAAAAAAAACCCCAAAAAGCCAAAACAAAAAAAAAAACCCCCCCCCCCCCCCCCCCCCCCCCCCCAAAAAAAAACCTTTACAAAAGTACACAATATTTCATGTAAGCAATTTGAAGTTATGAAGTGAGTTTTCCTTTAGTGCTCAACATACCTTTACTTGCTAAGTATTTGTAGGTTTTCAAGGACTCAGCTTTTAAATTGTAGCATCTGTTTTCTTGTCTGACATACAGTCAAAAAAGTTTTAGCAACGAAAAAATAATAAGAATAAAGAAATTTAGAATTAAAAAAGGTACGTATTACATATTAATGTCAACAGAACACCTGAAGTACACTTTGTAGGCACTTTAAATAGTCTAGTAGTCCCATTTACCTCTTCTGCAGCATATATTAAAAACTTTATTTATACTTAAAGAAAAAGTTCAATGGCTTGGATCATATTTCAATACCAGAACTGGTTAGAAAGAACACTTGCAGTATATGTGCATTTTGAGAGGCTTATTTTATTTCTCAAGTTTAACTTTTTGTAAACTCCTTTTGATTAGTTTAAAAATTCTTAAAAGAATAGAGAATGAAATGTGTTGGGTTTAGAAGATGATCTTGAGAGAAGATGACAGAAATGAAACTTTTCCACTAATACGATTGACTATGAATTTATATTTTTCTGTGACCAGGTGCTTTTTCTGTAATAAGCTATCTAGCACTTTTAATAGAAGAAATTTTCTCTTCTGCAGTTTTCTCACCCACCAAACCAAAATTACATTCCCTTTAATTTACACAACCTGATTTTGATCGTTTCTAGTGTCATTAATGCATGCTACAGCACACAGTGATTAAACTCCCTAAGTCTTTCTTCAATAACTGCAGTTTCTAAATTTCCATCACATTTTTATATAATGTTTGCCTATAAAGTAGTGCTATTTTCTGCCATCCTTTCCTCCACAATCTCTGTTATTTAGTTTTGCATTTTAACTGCCATTTGGGATTGCCACAAGCCAAACCAAGATAGCATCCCTGAGTGTCGTGGCTGGAGTTGTACTGCCCAAGGATGTTTTCAATGTAATGTACCCCAAAATCAATGGCATGGACTAAGTCCTTCTATTTGACTTGCATTGTAAGTACCCATCTCTAAATTCAAATACAGTCTTTATTTGGCTGCAGCTGCACAAAACACCATGAGGAAAGCTTGGCTGTCTCAAGCTCTTCCGCTGTGCCCTGTGGGAAAGCTACTGTTTATTTCATTTTTTACTTCCCTTCATGCCTTCCCTGGCCTATGACTACTCATTTAGTTGTTACTGTCAAGAACAACTGGCAGCTCTCCCTGCTCTTGAGTTCTTGGATGGGCTCTAATGCCAATCATCACAACTAGCCTGCTTGAATTTGGGAGGGGGAACATGTAGGCAGAAAGCCGTAGAAGAAAAACAACCCAACCAAACAAATCCAATGCATATTGCCCTAGAAGCTTAGGCTTTTACAGTAATTAACAGAACAATGGCTTCTTATCAGATCTCAGACCACTGCCCACCTCACAGGCATATATTCTCTTCTCCGCTCTTAATAAATGCCATCTCAACTGTGCTTTGCTGGACACATCTGAAATACAGGGCCAGGAGTGTCCCATTTCTATATACACCAGTGGACTTCCAAGTGCTCACAATTATTTTATTAAATGTTTTTAATTGGGGATTTTTTTACATTTTGTTTTATTTTTCCTCTTTTCAGAGCTAAAAATAGTTGATCAGATTTGCAACTGTGTAGGTCTAATCACTAAAATACTGCTCTACAAGTGTCAGTGACTCATGTTTATATGTTGAAATAAATATAAATATATATGGTCAACAAGTCCTGCCACCTGCTCTAGCATGGGCTCCTCCCTCTCCAAAGGTCCACAGGTCCTGCCAGAAGCCTGCTCCAGCATGGGGTTCCCATGGGGTCACAGCTTCATTTGGGCACCCACCTGCTCTGTTGTGGGGTCCTCAGGGTCTGCAGGTGGATATCTGCTCCACCGTGGACCTCCATGGGCTGCAGGAGGACAGCCTGCCTCACCATGGTCTTGCTCACAGGCTGCTGGGGAACCTTTGTTCCGATGCCTGGAGCACCTCCTCCCCCTTTTTCACTGACCTTGGTGTCTGCAGAGCTGTTTCTTTGCATGTTCTCAGACCTCTCTTCAGCTGCAATTGGTGTTGCACAGCAATGATTTCCCCTTCTTAAATATCTTATCCCAGAGGCACTACCACTGTTGCTGATGGGCTCGGTCTGCCCAGTGTTGGATCTGACTTGCATCCGTCTGACATTGGCTCCACAGGACACAGGGGAAGCTTTTAGCAGCTTCTCACAGAAGCCACCCCTATATCCTCCCCTGCTACCAAAACCTTGCCAGGCAAACCCAATACAGCTGTTCAAGTAAAAAATTATTGCTAATGCAAACTGAATGTGCATGATCCTTTACACAGCCACTTTATGTGAGTTTTCAGAGCACCTACTAAAAGGAGGAGAAAGATTTATCTATTAATCCTGCAAAAATCTTACATATAAAAGACTATGTGATTGCAGAACTGAGTAAACAACAATACAAAGCAACTATAAAACAATTAGTATAGCAAATAACAGTATCTTGCTGATGCATTTGACTTACTCAATTAAGTTAATTAAAATTTATGTGGTAGTTGAAAGCTTTTAGATCTGCTGTCACAAAAAAAGAATTTATTTTAAAAAAATCATTAAATTTATATGTACAATCTGTAATCCCCAAGCCACCATTTACAGAAAGGAAAACTAATATGCTATTAAGACTTTAAGCTAGGAAAGGAAGTTTTCTGTATTAAACTGTTTAGCTTTTCCTAATACTGCATAATTAAGATAGAAATTTTAGAGGCGGAGACCAGCTCATATTTCAATGAAGTCAATGAGAATTCCTCTACTCAATTCAGTAGTCAAGGACTTCTCTTTAATTAGGTAAATCCTTAAAGCAGATGCACCTATATAATTGTTAGCATAGCTGAACACATAACTAAGTAATGTGTACTGTCACCTTGGATCCACACTCAAGTATAAAGTGATATAGGAAAGACTCAAGCATTAATCAAGCAGATAATGGATCTCTTCATGCTAATAGTTGCTTGGTTTTGCTATCTTGTAATACAGTGACATGATGAGTAACCTCAGACTATGAAGACTGATGTATGAACATCACAAAAAACTATCTACACTTCCTGACATACAGTTTTGCTATGCTTGATGCAGGACAGTAAGATTTGCCCTAAGGGCACTGATAGAATAAAATGTTGGAGAGACTCTCATTACTGGGAGTATTTTACCTAAGAATGCAGAAGCATTTAGTTTAGTAATTAATTTATAGATCCACAGTTTGCACCTTCATTTTTGGGTCTTGTTAACTGCTTGGCTACCTTTCTTTCTATCATACTTTTCTGACAGGCCAAGAATGCATTTTAATTTTATGACAGTTAAGAGCACAAAAAGCACTTGACCTGATTTCTCTTAACACGCAATCCACCAACATATTTTAGATAAGTGTAGTGTAGGACAGCAAATATTTTCCAATCAAAATGTGGCACAGTTATGGAAAGGAACATTAATATAAAAAATATTCCTAAATATTTTCTGTTCCACAGACTTTGATATGACGACTCTTAACTCAATCCTTTGAGCCTTTACAAATTTAGGAATGGGCCTTGCAAAGCTTTAGTAAGAATGAGATTATTGGTCAAGAAATTAATCCCCTTTTGCCCTAATTTTAGTCCTAGTAACAACAAATGACCTGGATAAGAATATCACTAGACACTTGGATAAGTGGCATTGTGATGTATTTTGGTCCTTTCATTTTATTCTCCCATGTACCTGAAACACTATATGTTGTATATGTAACATAGAAGGTTTTTCAACTACCTGTGTGTTCATATGTTATTTATATTTTTTATTTTGAAAAAGGAGTCAGGTGGTATTGCTGTCCGGAGGAGTTAAGATGATGTACAGTATTGCTATAGGCAGATTAAATGTTTAAAGTACTTAAGTATATTGAATCTCAATATTAAGTCTGAAAAATAATCCTTACTATGTTTCAGTGAGCACTATACTTACAATGAATCACACAGCTTCTTCATACCTGCAGCCAGCTCTCTAGGCATACACCAGCTCTAATATGGGAGCAGGACAATGCCCTCACACACCAGCTATAGGAAAAACTGTCCTAATGCAGCTTTTTGGCCATCTCATGACACAGTCAGAACAAATACGACAGTCCTTACTTATGCAGGCATTGCCTAAGCACCACAAGCTCCTGAAAAAATTATTCTAAAAGTCACAGTGAACACATCACATTTCTGTTGAAGCAGAGACTGAACCTGGTTTTCTGGAGTCACAGCCTCCATGATCTTTCAGTCCCTCCATTCATGTAAAAATTTTATGTGTTGCACTGGTTATTCTGTATATTTAGGTTTATCATAACATCTCTTAATCAAAATTCACTTACAGGCACTTCTGTAATCGAACACCGAAGAAAGTTTTTATCATACAGTTATTATGATACTTTGTTGGATTGTTAATTTTGGTTCAGGTCTTCACTTCTCATTTCACTACATAAAGACTAAATTAAATAATGTTGTTTTATTTGCTACTGATTGTTGGTTTTATTTGCCAAATAACTTAAAATTAGGTACTCATTATATCTGAATCCTTAATGCCAATTTCAATTGATCATATTATCTATTACTTACTTTTTATATCTATCTTGAAATGAAATTTTTCAGCTTAACAGTGGAGGGCAGATCCTCTGAAGATCCTCTACCAATTCTGATGATAGGATCTGCAGAAAGCTACTTATATGCATATTTGTGTTAGAATGAGCAAACTGGATTTTAAAGTTCACAAGCAGACTACCAGATTCACAATTCTTTTTCCTAGTCTAATTGGATTTCAAGTGCAGTCTAGCTCCTGAAAATCCTGATGCCTTAGTATGTGACTAACTGGATTTTTAAAGGCATTAATCTGTATTGTAATAAGAAATCCCTTTTGTAAATCTGGTTCACAGTGTTTGAAAGTGAACATAAAAAAAGGAAATCAAACCTGGCGCCATTAATTACAGTATATTTTAACAACAGACAGGGACCTAGTAAATGGAAAAACATGTCATATATCAGTCCAAATACTGCCACTGCGCTTCTATTCCTTTTCGTGAATCCAAAGGATGATTTGAGGAAAGACCAGACCACTCAGTGGTATAATATTTACTGGATTTGTGAGCCTTTGCACTTCACACAGGTGTTTTTCACCTGTACTGTGCATTAGGAGAGTGTATTTATCTCAGTCATGGAAAGAAAAAAAAAAAAAAGTTATTCTTTATAGAAAAAGGGAGTTATGCTGATTTTTATCTAAGGCAATTCTTACTACTGATTTCTGGAATTTATTTATGAATTTGTTTCCTTTCTTAGTTGTAGCTGAAAATCCTAACTAATTGCACTTCTGTAAATATAGAATAACTTCACAGATTTCAGAGATCTAATTTGGGATTGACTTGATTAACACAAGCAAATTAATAAATCAAGTTAGCAAAGGGCTACAATTTTAATATTTTTTTTCTGTCTCTTCATAGAGCATATCTGTAGTCAGAAGAGGAGAAACATGCACACCAAAGTTCAGTCAAATTTTGGGCTGGTGATACTCAAGCTATCTCTTCCTCAATTGCGAAGCCCTCCACGTTCCCTTCATGTTAAACTCAGGTGATATGAATGAAAAACAGGATATCACAGAGAAAGAATTACTGCTGCCCTACATAACTATGCAATAAAATCAGCACGTGTATATGCAGGCAATTAGTAAAAAGCAGGACAGGATATTAAAAAAAAAAAGCAGCAAATTATTACAGTGACATCTTTTAGTACCTGTGCTTGCCTACACAATGAAACCAATTACTCTAAGAGAGTGCAGTAGCTTTAACTGGAGCCTTACTGAGAACCTTACTTTTTATACAATCTTCAAAACAATTTTTTGGTCTATGCCATGATTTTGGAACATTTTGATTTTGTTTTGGAGGAAGTATAAATTTCACTCATATTTCCAGTAGCTACCTCTTTAGGAGACCTTGAAGAGCCTCTTATCTATCATTTATTTGAGGCATCAGAAAAAATCAATGCTAAAACATGTGAGTGGTGAGCAGAAATAGGTTTCTGAAAGCAGATCTCTTTCCTTCAGCAAGAAGATATGATTTCTAGTTTGATGCTCCATCAGCTGTGAGCAAAAAGATCTTTCTCAGTAGCTGTGCAAGGTGCAGCAATATATGTGTGTCCTTCAGATGAGTAATACATGGCCAGGGAATTTACAAATTAATTAATTTTGGAACTTGCAAATTACTACTCATGTGTGTATATACAGACTCATTTTGCAGTTGCAGGGATGAGATTATTCTAAGAATAACTCCCTTCCTACTTTCTTTGAATTAATTAAAGTATCAAAATAGCATTAATACAGGTACAAATATACCCCAATTATAGCTATTTTTCCGCATTTTTTTTTTATTTTACCAGATTGGAATGCTTTTTATACATGAAAATCTAAAGCAAAACAAAACCCAAAATATCATAACTGCAGCCACGAGAATACTGAAAAACATGACTATACAGGAATAATAAAAAACGAGTAACAACAACTATTGCAAAAGAATTTCTAATACATGTTTCCAAGTGATTATATTATGAAGGATTGTTATGGCAAAAGGTTACATTAAATGTATGAAAAAAAATACTTCCCTGTCATCAATCCTTATTTACAGTTAGTCTAAAATGTGAGAAAGTATCAGGAAATTTATGACAGCACATGTTTCTTGATCCACATTTAGTCTCCTCTTCCAAAATAAAACGGCAATTTGGGGCAAGTGTGGCCTTTCCACATTAAAATAGTGCAACTATAATTGCAGAATCACCAATTTATTATTATTTCAGTTCAGACACAAACTTACCTAAAAATGGATCGCTGTATTCTGTATTAGACAGCTTAAGCAAGTTGTTTTCCAAAGTCTCCATCACTTTTGCTGGAATAAATGCAATATTCATGTCAGCATTCACACATAATTTGTAAGTAAAAGATATACTTTTAAAAACTGTTTTCCAACACAAGCTAAAATGCATTGGGATTTTCTTCCTTTTCTTTCATTCTCTCCATGCCACTCTTCCCTGATTCTGCTATTCATGAATGAATGCACCCACTCCTACATGTTCATACTTCAAGACATTTCTTGACAAATTCTATTTTTTTTTTCCTCTCTCCTAGGACAGACAAGAGAAACCTTCATGCTCTTCCCCAGCACACAGGAGCACTTTCTGGTCGTGTTTGCAGTGAGAAGGAAATAATCAGAAAAATAACATAAAAATTACTTTAAGCATCACTTCAAACATTATAGAGCTTCACGCAAGAACTCAGTACCATCGTTCTTCTAACTGTTTTATGCAAAAACATCTCTCCAACAAAACACAGATATCTAAACAAATCAAAGCTTATCAGATGCTCCTATAATTTAATGGAAGATGTTAAAAAATTATATCTAAGCTACCGCAGGACTTCAAATGATGTTCCCATAGATCCTTTCCATTCCCAGTGCTGGAATAAGCTCCTGAAAGATAAGAAGATCTCTTACCCCGTTCTGACACTACATCCACTGTGGCTGTAGATGTCCCTGCGCTTAGAGGCTGAGGCCGGGACTGTGGCTGCACACGATTTGGCTGCTGAAATGAGGAATGCTTGCTCAGACTCTGAGGATGTGTTTGGCTCTGGGCTAGGCATGGCATAGATCTTCTAGAGGGTTTTAATGGATGCTCTTTCACTGTCTCACTCTTGCTCGTATTCATACCTGAAAAAAACAAAAGAAGAAGAACGTAAGGTCTGCCATATTAGGCAATGACAAAGAAAGACAGCTAATTATGAAAACCGAAGGTGATTTATCCAGTTGATAAGCAACTCTCCAACTAAACACTAAATAATCAAAATGCATTTGTGTAGGAAAGTACAATTGATGATGTAATAGTGACAAGAAATAAGAGGGGAAAAAAAGAACCAATGTTTTGCGTCTTTTACTTGAAAGGCTCTTTGCCAGGAAGCAACTCGAGAGTCCACTCGGGCCCAGTCTGCAGTGTGCAGTCCGCAGCCATGGCCTCAGCACACAATTGTTTGTCTACGCACACCAAACAATGCATTATAATTAACATTCTTGACATTATCACCCTTATCATTTAGGATTTAGAAAGCAGTACAATGTGCCATGAGAACATTATTCTTTCCTTTTTATCACCAGCACTATGAAACTGTTCTCATTAATATTTCTTCAATCTTTATAACCAAGTAAATTCACATAAATGAAGATTACAAACATACATTGATATTAATCTCTACCAAAAATACAAGGCAAAGGGAAAAACTCACAAAGTTTCTGTAGTTTCAGTGACAAGGAAAACTAAATACAGGGGGTTTGCTATGAAGAGTGCTAAAGGCTCCTGTCTGTACAGGATCAGCAGATCTTCTCTGATTGCTTTACACAGTGTCAAAGATCCTCAGAAGATTAGTGTAGAGAGTCTGTTTTACTACACTATTTCTCTGCTTGACAGCACAATTCACTCTGCAATATGTTCTTATAAATCTAAGTCTCTTAGTCATATATATTACCTCTCTCTGACTGTGCTAGGAAAAAGAAAAAAAAAAAGTAATCTAAACATTTCTGCTGCTTGGAGTGCCAAGAACTTCCAAGCAATTTTCCCCTTCAAAATCTGTGCCACTCAAAGAAGGATATAACACTCAGCAAGTCTCTTTCTTATCTAAATCTCAACATATGAGTCCACAAAGAAGGTCCTTTGATTAGCAGGATACTCTCCATATTTAACTATAATAGCTAAGGTTTAAAAGGGCCTTTCATTTAAAAACTTCTCTGAGCTCACAGAACATGCTTTGCTTCAAATTAAGTCTTACTCTATCAAGAAATGCACAAGTTCTTTAGTCTCCTGAGGACAATTCTTCCAGATCTGCAGCACAGCGCAACTGTTCTTGGTCAGATGGATTAAGTATTAATTTAATAGGAGGTTAAAGTAGACAGAGGTAAGCTTCTGCTGCCTCGGAAGGTGCCACAGGTATTTCAATAGATACCAGCAGAAAGAACTCCGCTTCTTTTGAGACAGACGCTCCGTGCCAGAGGAGCAGGCAATGGTGCAGGGCTATAGCACCAGTGCTGCCAGGTTCAGAAAAGAGCAATGCTACACAGTCTGTCTGCATAGCAGACATATTATTATAGGCTTCTGAGTATTCTTTGTAGATCATCTTAAATGGATGTGTTTATTAGACAGAAGTCTACAGCAGTTAGACATAGTGATGGGTAATACAGAATAACATATACAAAGATGTATTCTGCAATTGTTCTGGATGGTTTTAATGAGCAATTTTTAAAGCAGTGATACACTGTCAGTAACTACAGACCCTACCACATAATTATTACTTACCGTTGCGAAAAAAAGAGTGTTTCTAGCATCTGTATTGGAGTCACTGGATGTAGCAAGATGAATCATTATTACTAAAGAAATTTACGGTAATGCAAATAACACACACTGTCATTCAATTCTAACAACAATTTAAGTGATACATATCAAAAAAGAGCGTAATTCCTTTATGAGGCACTGCCTCAATTTAAAAGAGAATCACTCTCTTTTGCTTTCTCTCACTGTATTTTCCTCTGTGTCATTTCCAACAGATTCCTTAATACCATGCTGCTTCTGCTTGAAGAGAGTGAGTCACAGCAAAGTAACCTCAGAGTACATTTGCTGTTACACTAATAGTATGATCTATCTTCACAATTCAAATTTAACAAGTTAATTCATTCTCTGCTAGCGTGTCAGAGTCCAGGTCTGTGATACTGTACTTTTGGTGGCATTTGCTGTTGCATGCCAATGCTTACCAGGCTCTGGCACACAAACAGCTTGTGGTTGACATCATCAAATGGGTTGCTAAACTGATTTACAGAAATTATTTTTATTCCTTCCTCTCTTCTCCATAGGGGTGTTTTCTCAAATCTGTACCTTTCCAACTAGAACTTTGCTACACAGACCTTGCCTGTTCAGGAATATTTGGATCTGCAATAGAAGGTCTGCAAAAAAAATGTATACACTGAGGAAAAAAAATACACTTGTTTTTCTATTCAAGCTGCATTTATTGGTTCCTTCCGTGCAAGATATTCCTCTGGCACTTAGCATTAGTATGTAAATGAGCATAGCGTGAGTATAGAAATCTCTCACCTTGGAGAAGAAGGTGGCTAAAGTATGGTTTAATCAGATCCTGCCTTTTATTTCAGCACTTCTACCTTGGAAAGTGTTCTTTCCAAGGGGAAGCTAGGGATTCCTATTATATAGGCAAATCCCTACACAGCTCAAAGCCAGAATAGCCAGCTGTACTACATCTTCTCATTGCTTCCTAGCAGAGCAGGCAGGAAAGATGGAGCTAGAGTATGATGAGCTTTTCTGATCGGTAAATTGCTATGCACAATTTAACGCATGCTCAACATTATGCCAATCTAGAAAGACTCTAAATGAAGCCAGTTTTCTCATGCCTCCAGATTTTGGCGATTAGAAACAAAAGGAAAAATTCTCCTATGCCTCATCCTGTGGAAGACAAATACAGTTGATCATTTCTTTACTATTAAGAGAAAAAAAGAACTTGCATTTCTTGCATACTCCTAACTTTAAATGAAGAAAGTTTGACAGCTAGTCCACATGCATTGTTAACCCTGGAAGTGCCCTTTAGCAAGGCTGGACAAGTGCTAATTTCAAATAGAATACCCCAGTAACTGTTGCCCATTTAATCTAGCATAAACCTTAGCATAAAACAGGAGTAGTCAAATTAATAACATCAGTTTTGTAGAGATATGCTATATAATAAGATCTGCAATCAATATCAATGACATGCAAGTCTAACCAAGTACTCATGTCATCACAGGTTGCTTGATAAAAATTCCTTCTTAACTGTAAAAAAACTTTTGTATTCTTTGGCTTCACATGCTATCCATCACTAATTAAAATGCCATTCAAAAAACCCATTTATCACATTCTTGGTCTGTTTAATCTCAATGTTTCTGTCAATAGCATCATCATAATCAGAATATTTAATCATGTAAAATATCAAGAAAAGCTTGCAAGTATTTTCATGACATTAAAGTTTAATGTGAAAACATATTTCTACAGTACCAAATATAAAACAGTTCAATTTTGAAGAACATTTAATTTTTAATACTGGGTAGATGTAGCAAGTACTTATTGCTAAAGAATAAGCTTACTCAGATTGGAAGCTGCAATCTACAAAAGAAAACTTAATGTAGAATAATTTATTAAATTCTGAGAAACCATAACCAATAGATACTTAATAAAGAAGAAGTAGTAACTTATTTCATAGAAACATTTAAGTTGGAAAAAAACTTTTCAATCACCAAGTCCAACCGTAGATCATCAAGTTCAACATTATTTCTATTAAATGTTTCAATTGTAGACAGGGTGAGTATAACTCTTATGTTGGGCAAAAAATACATCCTGAATGATAGTAAGTCATCGTGATAGTATTTTTCAATTTCATACCACTATACAAATAACACTGATTTACAAAGGTGTTTATGAGATAATATGAGGTTTAATGATACCATCAATCGTGCCTTTGAAAACTGCTTCCATTAAATACTATGATTTTACTTTAGCCTTTTGCAGTTGTAAATATTGTGAAAAAAGGAAGATAAACAATTAAGCAAATATAAATGCCGATACTCATTGTAGCTTTTTTTGTCCTCTAAAGTTAGACATGTGAGAAATAACCTTCAATCCAGAATCATAGCTAATGAAAAGGAAAGAAACTGGTGGGAGTATCTGAAAGTTCTGCAAGAAAACAAACACAACAGGACTTAAAATACGTGGTTAGTTCAATTAGTGATTATTTAAAAAACAGTGAGTCCTGGTATGACAATTTTCAGAGATGAATTTTTTCTGATCCCCATAGATCTTGTAAATAGTACCAAGATTTTGTGCAAGCTTCAATTTCAATTTTATTTTATTGTACTTGATCCATTAGATTAAGAAATAGAAAGCTTTTACTTATTTACTTAGCCATAGATTTTGATACCAAGTCACTTTAAAAAATAAAAAAATTTGGAGGAGCTATTTGGAAAGAACTACTTCAGGATAGTACTATAAGGAAGGATTAACAGGACCCTATCAATGTTTAAGCTTTTTTTTTGACTTGACAATAGAGCAGCAGTCAACTTTCCAATAGCATTGTAACAACAGCAAACACAAAAGCTTAAAAGTCACATTAGCCTTTTGGCTATAAGCCTTCCATGGACAGTGATTTTCTTTTATAATTAGGTGCTCTTTGGAAAAATAAAAATCCCTTTCTGTGACACTGTTTCCCAGGAAGAGTCTCTGGCTTCTGTAGGGAAATGCTTACTATAAGCCAGCACTCAATTTAGTAAGAGATTCAGTCCTCACGACCTTTACATGCTAGTGCAGTGAGAACTTTACATATACTTCCAGGTCATTACTAAATATACCAACTAGGGCTAAAAATGATCCCTTGAGGACTCCACTGGAAAAGAAAACTCATGAATAACTGGTTTACTATTTTTAAGTTTATATTCCTGTTTGGGTTGGCATGTAGTAGCCTCATTATATGAAACTCTCTTTATTCCCTAGTGACATCAATATGATCTTCACCCAGGCATTTGCCCTTTGTGCCAGGGGAAGAAAACCAATAGTACAACAAAACCAAAGGGTTTAAAGAATGCTGAAGACATTCTTCCCTTTTAAGTTATGTCTGCAAACAGGATTCTTGGTTTCTGCAGCACAGACTGCAAACTCTTCTCAAACAGTTGTGGCCTTATTTTTCTCATGACTACACCAAATGCAGAGTAAACAACAACAACAAAAAAAACCAACCCCAAGTACAGACTTACTACGGCACTTCCACAAAGAATGAGAAATTAATTTTTTTTTCATTATATACCTCTCGCACTCAGGGCAGTGAACCAAAGACCTATTTCCTTGTGGAAGCAGCAGGAAATTCAACTGCTGGAATTAAAGAATTGCTTGCAAGCTGCACAAACCTCTCCTTCTAAATATAGCAGGAGCTTGGACTTGATTCCACATGGTGCCCACCAGGACAATTCCTGTAATTATAGGCTGTAAAATTAAGACCAGGTCTTTTTCTTTAAACAGCTTTACCTCAATAAAAATCACATAATTAATTCACAGGATGAGAAAAATAAAATTTATAAAGGAAATATAAACATGTTTTCATTTGTGTTTTGAAAGTATGTATCTACAAACCATAGAAAAGTTGGCCCAAATGACAAGATTTATAGAAAAAGACAGTAAGATGCCAATACTTAAGGATGGCTATATTGAAACATGATTAGAAATCTATTTCGTGTGTTTTGGGGGAAATAAAGACATTTATCTCGTGAGATCTCTAATAGAGATGTGGTTTAAAATTTCATTTTCTCAACTTCCCCATAAGGAAATTACTTTTAATGAAACATAATTTAGGTCATGGATTTTGAAAAGTGTCAGAAAGGAAAACTTGAAATGTTTTTGTCTACAAAAATTGTATTCAACTTAAATACAAAACAAGACTATACACTTTCCTGACATTTATCCATGTCAGCAAGATGTTCTTTAAGCATTTTTAAATGTCTCGTTTGCAGATAATACCCAATGCATTTGATCTTCCCTGACAAAGGTGGAAAAAATACAGTTTTTAAGTAAGGAACAGTTCAGACAAGCAGAGCAGACCCCAAGGGCGTCTACTTGCCATTAAAAGGGCAGTTAAGAGAAGTAAATAGCTTTAAATGGTGATGTAATTTGAAAGCTTTATGCTTTATACTTTTCATGAAGTTTATACCCATGAATATCTGGTCTCACCTATTTTAAACTTAGATTTAACAGAATACAATTTGTGCCTGACGAATCAATAATACTTCCATGCAAATAAAGCAAAATATTGTTGTGCTTAATTGAAAATGGGAATTAAAAAGCTTCAGAAGGCTGCTGACTAGTCTGGATAATCTCCAAAGTTGTTATAAACATATCTGCCAGAAAACATTAGAAATCAAACAAAATATTCCATTTTCTCCTCCCAAACCAATAACATAGTAAATCCCTGGAAAGCTGTATGCCCTCACCAAAGTAGTCTATTCCCCAGGCCTCATTTTTGGGATTCTTCAGAAAATGTTTTCTCACAGCAGCCTCAGGAGACCAGCAGTGCTACAACTGAGTTGATTTAGCAACAACATAATGTGGTTACAGAAAAGGAAGAAAGTGCATTATTGCCTTTTAATAAAGTAAGATAGGTATTAAATACATCAAACCTAAAATAAATAGGTATCAAGTGTTTTGAGCCAGGTTATAGTATTAATCTGCTAGCCAAACCAAAGCGCAAGCAACTGGAGTGAACAGCACAAGGGGTCATAAAACTCAATGTTGGTGCTTTCTCTCATTTGCATAACCAAGTGGCTCCACTCCCTTTTCACATTAGGAGATGAAAGGTCTAATAGCAACCAGGTCTTTTATGAGAAAGATGAATTATGAAATGTCTCTATTAATCTTCTATATTCTGTCACAGTCGGTCATTTTAGAAGTATCAAAAAGTTTAAAGTAGGGTCCTATAACCTAATTCAGATGATAAATGATACAACAATAAAGGCGTTCAGGTAAGACAAAAGGCATGGTACAGCACCAAGCTATGTCATTTTGTGTACTTAACTAAAAATCAATAGGAATATGAGTCTGGTTTTGCTCAGCTTTCTACATATATCTTTGCAGAACAATATATAAAGCCTATATGAGAAGTGCCTGTGGTAAAAAGGATAAAGCATTGTGCAAGCAAACATAAATTTTTTTACTAATTCCACCCATATGGAGTTAGCAGGCACATGCCCCAGTCTTTTTAAAAAAATTTTTCCAGCTTCGATTAAAAAAAGTCCTTTAGCTTTTTCAAAAACATTGGCAACAAATGTATTTGCTAATGCTGAAAAGAATTCTGACATTTTCACTGAGTAGCTATCTTGCCCACATGTTTTAGAATGGGATATATGAATTTACTTTTTAAATGTGCAGAAAAATACTCCCACATTTGGTCAAAGTATAAACTCCAAAAAATCTCTCGTATATGTTAGATAATTTGTTCCGAAGTCATATTCTTCGCCCACCCTCCATCCTCCACATGTATAAACTTGTGCACCACTTATTCACGTTGGCTGTAGCCCTTTTGTCCAGCTTTATTAATACATATGCTGGGGAACTCCGTGATATGAAGCTGAAAACACTGCTGACACTCAGGAAGAGTAGGGGGGGAGAAGGCATATGACTGAAGTCATGTGAAACAGACTGAAAAAGGAATCCTGATTAAAACACCCTGGAAATATCATGAACACCATGAATACAAACACTGGCCACAAAAATAATATAATCCTCTGAGAGAAGGCTTGCTTACAATAATTATTTTTCAAAACTTCAGATGTCAGGGATCTGTAGATGCCTGGCTATGTACTCTGACTACAAAGAACACAGAACGACAAGTAGACACCACTATGCATTTCCCAGGGGCAAGTCTGATTGTACTACCTCTGATTCTTTCTAAAATAGAGTATCAGGTCTCTCAGATGGACAGAAGCATACTGTGTACCCTCTACCTTAGTTTAGTAAGGCTTTTGACTATACTTTGTATGGAATTCTGATTTCAGAGACTGCAAAATTGTCATAGCATGGATTCAAACACAGTTGGCCTCTATACTCCGAACAAACGTTAAAAAAAAATACCCTTTTTTCACTGAAAAGTTATAACACAATAAATATATTGAAATACTTAGCATTTCATTTTAGAAAGGAAAAATGGATCACTTAGTCTACAAAGGAGCATATAGGAGGGAATTAAAGTTAGCACACACCTCCAGTGAAGAGTGACCTATTTGTGCCCTGTGGTAGGATAAGAGGTAATGGTAGCAAGGCGAAACACAGGAAGTTCAACCTCAACATGAGGAAAACCTTCTTCATTGCAAGAGGGACAAAGCACTGGAACAGGCTGGCCAGAGAGGTTGTGGAGTCTCCTTCTCTAGACACTTTCAAGACCAGCCTGGATCTGTTCCTGTGTGGCCTGCCCTGGGTGTTCCTGTGCTGGCAGAGGGGTTGGACTTGATGATCTCCAGAGGTCCCTTCCAACACCTACCATTCTATGATTCCATGATTCTAAGAGGCACTGAACAAAACTGAATTGTTTAGTCAAGAGAAGAATGAAGACAGAGGTGGTAACAGTCTTCAAATATATAAGCAGTTACGTATTTGAGAGGGAAGCCAAATGTTCTTGCTGTCCACAGCAGTCAGGGAAAGCAGTAACAAGCTCGAGTCATGTGTAAACCAACTGAGTTACACACTAGAAAAATTTATTAACAGATAAGGTTAGCTAGCTCTAAACCACAGTGCAGAATAACATTTAAAAAAACCCAAAACCCAAACTCCTTATTTATAAAAGGTTAAAACCAAATCTGTTAAAAATAGTATTAAGCCCCCCTAAAGGGTCCTTTGCCCAGTGTGCAAAGCTAATCACAGACACACAGAGTCAAGATATTTGCTTTATTTTGGTTCTGCAGAAAGGGGTATGAGGTGATAAATCATAAATACAGCCCCTGTTAGCTCAAACAGCAGCAGCTTATATACAGTACAAATAACAAAGTAACTACATGTGATTGGTTACATGATTTTAGAGCACATAAATCTTTGTACGCATGCTCCATCAACTACCTAACTCATTATACTGTTACCTAATTCATTACACTAAGGCAGTCTTATATTTACATCTCCTCCAAGAGGTGTGTTTCTTAGTATTAAAATCATCACAGCTATGTCGGGGACACCCTGTACTTTGATCTTTGTCCAAATCTGTCTCTGGTTTATGTAAAGAAGCCATAACAAGGCACTATCCACAAAGGTTGACAGAATTTCACTGTCTTTAGGCACTGCTTTTAATTACTGTGATGATTATTTTAAGGTCATTCTGTTCTTTAGTCTTAGGGGCCTTCCCATTCTTGTTATCCTGGTTTCAGATCAGTACATTTAGGCTTATTCAGTCTAAAAGTTTTTAACTCTGTCCTTCTGACATCAATATAGTGAACCTAACGTGTGGATGAGGAATGGCCTAGTGATGTCAAGAGGACCCTTTCACACCTGTGCTGTGGTGACCACATTCAGGAGAAACTGCACTTCGTGTGAAGAGGCTTGAGGCTTAGGTGTGCTGGCAGCGGCTCAGACTTCAGCATCCTTCACGAGTGTTTGTAGAGAGCTGATGAAATGCAACAGAACATGTTATACAATATCTGCAGTTAAGGCTGCAGAAGCCACTTATGTTCGGGCATTTCTGAACCAAGTAGCACTGTACGGTCTACAAAAAACAGTTGTGACAGATGAAAAGAATTCTATTAATAACTAAGTAAGACTTAACACAGCATTCTATTAAATACAGTATGAAAAAAAAATGTGAGTTATTTAGATTTTATGCTCATTGTCATTTTCCTATCAACTTTTGAATCTTTTAAGAGCTGTTTCTGAGTTAAGACCACAAACTCCTCGGTTTCAATTCAACATACAGAGACCACATCTTCTAGTTTCCCTTTTTCCTTGCATGTTAAGCTAAAATCATTACATTAAGTGCCTTCAACAGATGACTTGGGAAGGTTCTTCTCCAGCCTCCGATACTCAAAACTACAAAAATACATTACTCAACACTATTTGAAGAAATACAAAAGACTGGAGAAACCAGAAGAACCCATCCCTGCAGATGTGCTCACATGGTGCTTTTAAGGGCTTGATATCAGCAAAGTCATTCCTGCAGATGGCCTAGTTTTTACAATAGTTCCATTAGGATTCACAGCCTTGCAGGCTTTATCTCAGCAACCAAAACGGTGCTACAAGATTTAACTCTTTCAGAAGGAAGCTGTGGACCAACCTCTCAGAAGAACTTTCAGACAGCACAGAAATTATGTCTGGAGGGGTTTGTTCTTTTTCTTGCATGCTTCCACAGCTGAGGATTGGCCAGCCTTCTTCTTTGCTTAAGGCATTCTTAGGCTGACTTAACTTACTCTTCTACTTTCAGTGAGGACAAATGAGTTTGCTGCTAAACTCTGTGATAAACTAATCCATAATCACCAAAAATTTCATAGTACATTTCACATGAGGATTTAATGGCTAAACATGTGAAGCAGTTAAATAATCCCTGGATTTAAGAATCCCTAAGTACTTATCTACAAAAGTGACACACAAATGGCTTCAAAGCTCTTTGTGCAGACTTTTAATACTTATTTATGTGGTCATATGCATTTCAAAATGCCTCTAAATACCAGTATGATAACGAACATGTAAGAAAATTACACAAGATGTATATAGAGCTGAGAGCATGAATCACCATGGTGATGCAAGAAAAACTTCTCAAGTGTATAAAGAGTAAACTCAATTAAAAGAAAATTATTTCAAATCTGCTAAAGGAGAACAAAAGCAGTGAATCATACTGAAATCACTTTTACTATTTTAAATGAACACGTAAGCTGAAATTGTATTACCCATTACTTGTGTGCAGATAATCTGAAGATAAGGGTTCAGGATGAGAAAAACTAGGTTTCTTGCATTCTATTGCTGGCCTGATAGGCAATCTGATGAATAGAGAAATATTACAATCCACCTATGTGAAAAACTGATTCCAAATCTACATCTACATACACCAGGAAGTATTTACTTGGGGGGGTGTGTGTGTGAGAGAGAGAGAAGATCACCAAAAATGTACCTGTGTGCTCAAAGAAGTTGGGACTAAAGCTTCACTCATCCTGTACTGTTGTTCTCTGTGTACAGGAGGGCTTAGTTCATTGTTGGAAAACCACCCAGAATGGGTAGATAGCTATAGTGAAATACTACAATCCTACTCCCACATTCATATAATATGTCTTTTTTTGTTGTTTAAGGTACACATACTTAAAGCTGTCAGCTTCGCCTTCAGAAATTATGATTAGTTATCTTAACAGATGATGTTTGAATTTAGTTCTGATTGGAATTAGTAAACTTCAAAGCCTAGATATACAATAAACAATTTATCAAAAGATAATTTAGAATCTAAGTGCTGTGCAGAAGAAAGGCTATCTGCAATGTCCCTTATAAAATATTTAGAGGTAAAACCCGTTACAGATAACTAGAACATACGCTTAGCAACATGGTTCACATTTGGAAAAAAAGAATAATATGAGAAAGCTGCTGGGGTTTTTTTCCTCTTCATCTCCCCATGATTGTTATTACTCCTGCTGTCCTTTTTAATTGCATTAAAAGCTAAACCAGCAATTTTAGAAATCAACACTTAATGGTTTGTGTAAAGCTTAACAGACCCTGCACTGGGAAGATCATAGAATCACAGAATGTTTTTGGGGTGGAAAGGACCTTTAAAGGTCATCTGGTTCAACCCCACTGCAGGGAGCAAGGACATCTTTAACTAGAGCAGGTTGCTCAGAGCTCCGTCCAACCTCACGTGGCATGTTTCCAGGGATGGGGCATCGACCACCTCTCTGAGCAACCTATACCAGTGTTTCACTATGCTCAGTGTAAAAAATTTCTTCCTTATATCTAGACAAAAACTACCCTCTTTCAATTTAAAACCATTATCCCTTGTGCTGTTGTAACAGACCCTGCTAAAAAGTCTGTCCCATCTTCCTTATAGATCCCCTTTAAGTACTGAAAGGCTGCAATAAATATCCCCAAAGCCTTCTCTTCTCCACACTGAACAACTGCAACCCTCCCAGCCTGTCCTCGCAGCAGAGGTGCTCCAGCCCTCAGATCATTTGCGTGTCCTCCTTTGGACCTGCTCCAACAGGTCCATGTCTTTCTGTGCTGAAGACTCCAGAGCCAGACACAGTATAGTGGCTACATGAGTGTGCCTTTCCAAATTGAAGGGAAACTAGCTGCATCCCTTTCAAAAGCCTCTATTTCCAGCTTTCTGTCCTGCTCCACCCCACACCAAGGGCTACTTAGCTCACTGCAAAGACTGAAGCAGAGCAGCACTAAGCCAGTTCAGTCCAAAACCCAATGTTTGGTCCCTAGCCCACCTTCATTGTCTGCCCCAGCAAAACCTCTCAGCTGTGTAATGAAGCAGCCATAACAATGCAAATATGCTCCTGTTTTGAACTCTCCTGAGATTTTATCCTCCAGCAGTCACTTCTACCTGCACAAAGCAAGACTGTCCATAAGCCATCACCCTGAGACCCATTCCTGTTCCTTTTGACCGTGAATCAGTTGATGACACAGACCAAGACAACCATCTTCTGAGAATTACTTATGTGTGTGCAAAATTTATGTGTTCATTTGAGCATGATTTCTACAGCATCAGAGCTTTCAACGTGGTGCAAGGAGAGAAATACGGAGGCCTATAGTACTAAAAAGAATGTTGGAATGTAGAATTAAAAAAAATAATAAAAATGTTTATCACACAGAGGCAAGCTATTTCAGCAAAATCTGAGTAGAGACAGAAAGCCAAGATCTCTTAGACATTTTCTGTATTTTTTGGACCACTTAAGACTACTCAATCAACATTGCAGACCACTGAGACCAGTCCCAAATAATTTTTTACAAAGTAGTGTTTACATGCTCCAGAAAGCAATGAGCTTTCACAGTTTGAGTTCTGCTCACTTTTTTTTTTTTTTCCCCCTCCAGAGAACTTCTGCAAGTCAAAAGTGCAGTGCTGGATACTGGTTTTATTTGCAGGCCCATACCATCATCACTTTTGCTTAGTCAAATGCACACTGAAGGCACGACAGCATTAATACCTGAGTGTGCAGTCTGAAAAGGAAGGAGAAAAGGAATTCAAAATCTGACAAGTCTCAGCATACAGCTGTCTTCAGATATTAGTAGAAGGTGAAGACTCCATTATAATGGGGTGTTCACCGAGAGAAACACAATCAGAAGGAAAGCCAGTGCAGAGTTGTTTAAGCAAACATTTCTTACTATTCACGAATTTCGACATTCCAGTATTATTACTTCTGTTTTATTATTGCTGAGGTGATAGGAGAAGGAAGAGTAGGCACAGAGGAATATTCGGAAAGAGAAAATGCCTGGGTTAAATTTGAAGGCCCGCATATAACATTTTATCTCATTTGCTCTCTGACATCTCCATTTCCACATGGAAAGGAAGTATATTCTGGATGGCTTTTAAAAATCAATTATGCAAGCATTTTTCAAGTTCTCTTGTGTGGAAGACAGGTCAGGGCCCATGCTTTTGAGAGAGACAATGGGAGCTGGTGCTTGGCACTTCGCCAGACTATCTTTAAAGTCTCTTAAAAATGTTAATATCGCCCCTGAGGAGAATTTTCCTTCACTCTGACTTACAGCTGCTATTATGTAAGTTGTTCTCCTCTTGCATTTTCCTATTCTGTTCAGATTCCTTAGTACCTGTACAAATTATCATACTTCCTCTCCTCTATAATTCTTCTACATACTTAGATTTAAAGCAGTGACAGACTGCTGCCTGGGAAGGAATACTTTTGTATGCTAAGCTCACTTCTGAGTAAAGTAAGATATATCTGTTTGAGGTGCAGTATTAGATGGTGCTCAGAACTAAATGATCAACACTTCTTTCTTTGCTAGTATATTGTTTTTGCAAGAAATTAGATAAAATAAGTTATGGATGACATCTGTAATGAGGTATTATAAATTATCGCTATTAATATTAATTGGTACAGGGATATGGAACTTCATCAACATTTCATTAAATGCTTTATATTGGAATGAGAATTTTAAAGTAAATGTATTAAATTAATAGAACCTACATTTGGTGTCTCATACACCATGTACACATTGCTCTCCTAGTGCTTTGAATCTGGGGTAAGTCTCAGCCATCTTTTAGACTTCTTTTAAAAAGGTCCCCTTAAACAAGTCAGAACATCCCTTGTATTGTATTGGGAGGAAAGAAAAATAATTTAAAAGCAACTGACATTCTATCCCTTTTTTGACAGTCATTTATGACACTGACTAGATAACACAACCTGGATTTCTGTCCACAAGTCAGGAGAGCAGAGCACCAGCCACACACTCCTGAAGTCTGCATCAGGCACTGTGATGAATTTGCCATAAGTGTCACAAGGCATAGAGACAGGCAGACAGATTAGACATCCTGACAAGGTCTCAACATTTAAAAGAAACCCACTGCAAGCAAGAACTTCCCACTTCTGCTCGTAGTTTTGAATTCTACAGTTTTTCTGTTATCATTTTAACCATGCCATATAATGTAACCATGCATTCTGATAATGAACTTGAGCCCCACATGAAGATTGCTGCCTGGTTATACTATCTAAGAAGGAAAGAAAAGTAGCAGAATTGCAGCAATGACTTCAAAAGACTATAAACCAGTGGAGAAATATGGAAACTTGCCCATATGTTTGCAAGGAACAGCCACAATCTCTGCACATTGAGCATACAGAAAATATCCCATAATCCATGCCACATTATCATAGCATCTCTCATTATGAAATTCACTCTCTGCATGTGGGAAGCCAAGATAATCATCCACACCACAAAATAATAAGACAAGAAATAAACAGAGCACTACACTTCACCCTTCTCTAAGCTAGCAAATACCACCCACAACACAGCCCTTCTGCGTGATGGGATCATCACCATTTCATTTCTCAAGCATTTAAACCAGAGGAATACTGGACCACTAATGTTATTCTTTACTAGAATATTATGATTGGACACTGGATTGCTGATATTTACATAGTACTGGCATTCTTGAATGCTCAAAATCATTAACAGTTTTATAAATTCTGGAAAAAAATTGTAATCTTGGGATTTCAGTAACATTTGAACTCCAATTTCCATGTCTTAAGTGTAATACTTACCTCAGTTCCTCCAGTCAGAGGAATAATTTCTTCTAAATTCTAGGGACACGTTCACTAATCAATTTTATTTTATTTACTTAAGACTGTGCCATGGTCTTTATTAACATCAGCTATATATTTGAAAAACTTCCCAGTGACAACTGAAAAGCAATCCAAACCAAAATGAAACTATTTATTATGACATAGAAATGGATGACTTCAAGTCTGAGGTTACAAACACACAAAGGCTGGCCAAGAGGAACATAGTAAATTGATAAAAGACCCAGAAGCGTCATTATGTTGTGACATCTGGAGGAACAGAAGATTCTCCTTAACCCCAGTGGCCAGCTGGCCCTATGAAAGTGAAATTTGGTCTTTGTTCTCACACATCTGTTTGCACACACTGAAACAAACTGAGATGCAACTTTGTTGTTTATAGGCCAAATATGAACTGCCAACACATGATGAATATAGATTTCATCCCTGTGCAATTATTGTTCACCCGAGAATTTGTCTGCAGATCACTACAGTTGATGCTGAAGAATTCAGTGATTTTTTTTTTTCCTCTACCAACTGTGGCATAGCTCCCTGTTAGCTTTCAGTGACTGATGAGATTTAGCATGTGACAAAGGCAGCTTAGAGCAAGACACAATGCTGATTTGATGGCTTTCTTTAGCCTCCTTCAACAACCTTTGTAGCAAACTCAAGTCAGCTACCTGAACATTAGGCCCACGTAGACACTCTGTGTCTTAAGACATGCTGTGGAGGTGTACAGAGCTATTTTAAAAATCTGCAATTTTATAATTTTCCTAAATAACAGGGGAAAAGTTGAGATCATTACTAAAGCACTTAAAAACTCTAAAGGTTAAATATCTGGGAAAAAAAATTACCAGTGCTCTTTCAAAGCCTACGATTTAAAGAGAAAATGATATCCTTTCAAACACAATTAAGCAAAATGTACTGAACTATGCAACTCTTCTATGTTCATCTTTGCACCTAATTTAGACTTCTGTATTATTGTAAGATATTTTTTCTTTTTATGAATAATGTCTTTTAACAGATCAAGGATAATGTCTTTTATTAATGTTTTAGAACTTTATGAGATTACGGAATTGCTCATGTAGAACATAATTTTCTATTTCTCTATTTCAAACGCAAATGCAAATGCATTTTAACCATATTTTGTCACGTCATAATTTCCACTGCATCTCCTCCCATAGAAAGTTGGAACATCCTTCCAAATAACTCTCTGCCTGTGGTAGAAAAAGATGTCATTTGCAACCGGTTGAAGAGAGGCTGCAGAACAGCACATCCTGGAGGATACGTGTCTTAGTACAGATACACACACACACAAGAAATTAGTGACAAAAGGTGTTTCCTGGTCATGCCCTTCCATTTAACACGCTGGATCCAGCTACAAAGACTGATCTTATTTTTACCACTGTAGTGTAACCATAAATGAATCATCCAGCAAAAGCTATCAAGCATATTGAGACAGATTTTTACGTTCTTTCTTAGAAAGAAGAGACTGTGTCTCTTCATGTCTCATAAAACATGTTTTCCTCAGTTGCTACAGGCTGACGAGTATTAGCTTCGTGGATTTTGCATTACCTAAAATAAAATTATGGCCACTGCAAAGTATAAATTTAAAGTAAATGTGCAGGGGTTTTTTTTTATTAAATGTAATGCTTAAATAAAGAATTGTCTCACTATAGAACTTAAATACCTGCAGAACTTTCAAACTTTTTTTTTTTTTTTATAACAGGGAGGTACATCAAGTTAATCACAGATGTCCTTTTAAAGTAGATTTCAGTGTCTCAGAAGAATCAGTATCACAGATTGTTTTTAATCATCATATTAATATCGAGTCATATACAAACTAGGGACCAGGAAAGCACTCAAAACTTTGCCTCAAAGTATTTTTGAAGTTTTGTGTTGTTAGCATCCTGAAAAAAAATAATTTAACAGTGAGGGATCAGAGTAGCTTCATGGTTTGAAGGCTGTGGACAATGAAGACATTAGAAAACCCAAGAAAATACATTTGATTCCATAAATAATTTGGAGTACAGACTAAATATAAAAGCTTCTGTTTCTCACCTTGTTTGGCAATTTTTGAATTAAACACATTTTTATGCGGTGTACTGCTGTCACATCAAACAGTATTAGTTTATAACAAGATGAGAGCACAGCAAACTGGCTGGAATGTTACACTACCTCAAATGCCAGAGGGAATATGCTTTTTTTTTTTTCCTGTGCCTATACAGTCAACCAAAATGAAAAAAATAAATTAACCACACATGATGCTACTATACTGTTTATCTATTATTAGAACAACCAGTAACAAACAATCCATTAGTTTACAAAAGTGAAGAGGATGATAGAGCAGAGGGGGAAAAGTCATGTTTAACATAAAAACAAGAAGTTGCCTTTGGGAACGTCATGAATACAGGATAGGCAGAACAATTCCGATATTAAATTCAAACATGCATCAAAAAGTAGATTCTGAGCACTGTTTGAGGAACAGCTCTCAGCAGACTCTGCAGTCGGGAAGTTACATAAAAATCAATGGAAGGTATTCTGACAAGTGAAACATACTGGGAAACCACTCAAATCCTAAGTCAATACATTTATTAACCAATAACTGTTTGACTTAATATCTAGAACTGGAGACAGGCAATCTGAAAGCTTTAACCTAACTTTTAGGTTAGCATTTATCGCAGTAACTACTACAGTGCAACACACAGAGCCTCAATTGAGTAACATGTAGTTGCACACATTTGAAGTCATGTGCTCCAAGTTAAAAGAAATTCAAGACGTATTCAGTATTGTGGAAATTATGTTCATTAACATCAAACATTCCTGTAATAAAACAAGTATGCATGCAGAGCTTTGTAATATGACAGCATAAATCTGTAACTATTTCTCACCACAGTGAAATAGCAGTACTGAATACCAAGATGACTGATTAAAGTTAAATCAATCACATTATCTAAAAGAAAAGATGGACTGTGTTTAATAGATGTTATTAATCTCACAACAATTTCTTAATTTGTATTTGAAGTTTGCAGATTTTATTTCAAAATTGCAGTAAGTTCTTACAACCTTAGAAACTGGTCTAACTTTTCTAATTATGCTAATAAAAGGTATTTTCTCTACCACTGCAAAACTTGACTTACTGTCACTTTTAGATAACTGTTAATACTATTCTGTATTCTTTGTATTTTGTATAATTAAATTTAGAGGACTCATAGCCTCTGATTTTGTGTTGGATAAGTTAAATTCAGGGAAAGTTTTTGTATAGGTAATTATTAGCCTTTTTAAAATCAGTACTTCCATGTTAGGATTTAGAATCCATCTCTATACATCTTAATGCAAAAAGGGGGACACAAGGATACATAATGATGATTTGGGGGTCTAAATTCTAAGAGACATTTTCAATTAATTTATATTGTTTGAATAAAAGTATACAAAGGATGCAGGGAAAATCCTTATCATAAGCATAAGGAGAGCTACATACCAGTAAGCCAAAATTAAATGGCAACCAATTAAAAACCCATCAACAATTGGTTTTAAGGAATGTTTGTATTTTACGCCTAAGACAGTGTGTAAGTTTTCCTTGACTAAAAGACAACAGGAAAAGAAAAAGTAAAAAAAAAAAAAAAATTAAAAAGGTGCTCTTGTACAAGGGAGACAAAAGGAAGACAGGAGCTTGGGGAATAACTCTTATGTATTCACTGTTTTAAAAAATGGTTTAGGGTTTGACTGCCATAAACAGGAAAATCAACTTCTTATAAAATGTTTGTTGTGAATCAATTCAATAGGAACTTTCCTGTATTCTTCCTTGGCTTCAACTGAAAGCTCTGCAGCTGTACCCATTATTCGGCTTTTATATTCCTTCAGGTAAAATAGCAACAGAAATAAGAATCTCTTTTCTGTCTCCCCCTTTTTTTTTTTCTGTTACATAAGAGCAATTATTCTGCCTTATTATATGAAATTTGGCCAGCACTGATAAAAGTAAAACTGGCTCGCAAAGAGAACCACATTTCTACTTTCACCTTAAAAATAAATCCAAAACTTCCCAAGTTAACCAAATTCACCAAATGGATTTTCAGCCCTGCTACCGAGTCAGTTGCCCCTTTCCACTCCAGCCCTTCACCTCCTGAAAAATGTGAATTTCAAATGCGGAGAGTTAAGAAGATGAGCAAAAACCACCAGTGGAGCTACAAGAGGCTAAAGTAACCAAAAGACTAAAATCTCAAAACTAAAATGTATTTTTCATGAAAGCATACATTTTGAGGATATTCTTGATAAAAATCTATGAAACATTCTGGTGAAAACTGCTGCTGAATTCAGTCATCATCGATTTGCTTCCTCCCGGTGTGTTAACACTCACGTAATTACTGTAAGAGTGATGGCTTAAGAAGCAGGCATCTTTTCACTGATAGCTGCTTCCTTTCTCTGAGGATTGGAAATATATACGGGACATATAAAATATAAATGTACATTTGACAGCTGAACAAGTGTGCTGGAAATGAAGTGAAATCTTATAACCATATAGAAATGGGCTATTTCAAGGCCTCAGAGTCTCTCAAGGATCCCCAAATGCGTGCAGAGGAAGAAATAGTTCCATATACTCAACAGTAAGACACAGCTACCAAAGCTTCAACCTTCTTGCCAGCCACTTAGTCTCTCCCTGTCTCTCTGGAAGTCATGAAAGGGCTCCAATATGCACCAAGTAACAGATGCGTCTCGTAGGCTCTTCCTAATAGCGTAGGCTACACAAAGTTTTGGAAAGTTGAAAGGGAAACTGGAAAGCTTTTTGTCTTCTACCACCTGAAAGCTGGGATGGGAAGGGAGGAAGGGAGTAGTTTGATCTATTATAAAGAATAAATCACATAAATACTGTGGTCACAAAGACTGATCTAATTATGAAAAACACATAGCCAGGTATTTGCACAGTAGGGAAGTGTAGCAATGAAGTCTTGTCCTAGATGGAGTGGTGGAGCACATCCTGTCACTTCATCGCTTCAAACATTTACCAGTTCAGGCCTCAACAGAGTAACAGAATAAACCCAGTAATTTTCTCTTGCTTCTTCTCTATATATTCTATCCGGTGTTTATCTTCTATTTTTCTCAATACCTCCAGTGTTACAAGATTAGATTATCTGAGCATTCAGAGAGCAAGAGAGAGTATCTCTCTCTTAAACCTTCAACTTATAAGATACTTTCTTCAATTTCCCAGCTGACCAGACACCAAGTGAGGTAGCTTTGCAATCATTCTATAACTTTAGTCTTTTTAGCAACCTAGTCACAAATTGGTAACAACAGCAACAGAACCCATCAGAAATGCTCAAAACTGAAACTCTACAGCAGCAAGCTCAAATTTTCACAGGACCAGAATTTTCTTGAAATTTCATTAACTATTCCAAACAGTCACACTAATGAAGCTTTCAAAACAGCCTATTATAATTCCAGTAAAAAGAAAGTGACTGACAGTAGAAAAAAGTGAATAATATTAAAAAAAAACAGAAAGAAAATTAAAATCATGATACCCTAATTATTCCACCTCTGCAAAGCACTTGGAGTTGCTGTCTTAAAATTCATTTCTCCCGGGAGCTTCTATGTGAACAAGAAAAGTGTTCACAGTTATAAACTGAAAAATAAAGAAGTGTTATTTCTCCTTTATTTTTCCTACAGTAACTTTAAAAAAGCCACAGCTTCAAAGTCTGGGGAGGCAGGGGGTAATATGTCCCACTGATGTACTCTAAACTATAAAACTCATCTTTTTTTTCTTTTCTTAATTCATGAACAAGTATTATTACCCTTTTTTACCTAATGATTTTGGTATCTTTGAACTAATTTTTCTACATGCTAAAAAAAAGAAAAAATCTGAAGACCATTCCCAATGCTCTTTTTTTATGGTTGAACTTTGAAACTTATGTGGCATACAGGAACATCTGCCTGGAAGATAAAAAAAGAACTGAACAAAAAGAATCAGCCATGTAAAAAGTATTCACTGTTTTGAAAACAACATTTTCTATACTACTCGATGTCTTATAAAGAAGACTGTCCATTTAATAAGAAACAATCATCATATACTCGTGATATGAAATCAGGTAAGCGGAGAGCACAACCTAGTTTCATTTCAAAAACCATCCAGTTTCTAGTTGTTTCTCTCTTTTTTCCCAGATGTCTCTCTTTTCCCCTCGAACTTTACGTAGTATTTTGTCATGAGCCTAATACTGATTGTAGTTTTAAGTAACCATCCATACCGAAGACATTTAGTCTTTTTTCCTTATATTACAAGGCTTTCAGAGCAGCACAAGGTTACTCTAAAAAAATAAAAAATAAAAAAAAATTAAACTGCAAGATTGCAGTGGTGATTGTTAACCTTGGACAGAATTCGCACTCATAAAAATGATTGTCTAAGTTAAAGGAATACTTGGTCTGAAGGCATTTGTCTCTTTCTCTTTTTTCCTCTTTAACAGGAAAAAAAACGCTGAATAGCCAGTTTAATCAATTTCTTGATGCTTTGCTTTGCTTTGTTTTTACTCCAGCCCATCAAGAAACTTGGATTCCTTCTGCGTAGGCAAAAACATCTGACAACAAATATCTATGGATGGCCAGAGGCAGCATGAACTTAATAATTTCTGAGAGTATATATGAACTAGACAATTGCATTAGTCAGTAATAAGCACAACTTCCTTCTTTGGATTTATGTCACCATGAGAACATCTGACTTGTGCTCAGACCCTCCAAGAGCTAGCAGTTCATTCCTAGTAATGCAGAAGTGATGCAAGATGTGAAGGAGGCTCTTTACCTGACCAACTAATACACCTGTGAGAAATAACAGCATTGGAAAGCTCTGGGGAAGTCCCATTTGATCTGAAGCTTTAATTTCCAAATCTCACCAAACTCATCATTAAGTCTAATAAGAGGCAAAACAGTAAGATATTGTTTATATCGCAGTACTATTACTGTTGGGTGCCAGGCACTAGACTTATCCTCTGTACTACCAAATCCCAAACACCTCAGAAAAGAAATCTGTGGCCTCTCAGGGAACTCACTCTAGAACCAACATGTCAGAACTGGACATAAAATTACAAGTGGCAACCACGATAGGAAACACTTCAGTCAGACTGACAAACAGATCTAAAGCCTTGTCATTAGGATATGAAGCATCATTTTTCTTTCCAAGGAAAGTCTTTTCATTCAAGTACCAGCACTTATGAATGCAAATTTCAAAACACTTTGTTTGTTCCTCAGATTGAATGCATGTTAATCTCATGTTTATTTCCATTGTTCCTACAACATTAAATAATAGAAAGTTTGAGATGCTCCTTTGCTACAGTACAAAATACTAGAAAGTTGGGATTGATCCCTAACAACACATTATATTTGACTCAGAGTAATATCCTAAAAAATAGGTGCTTCATGCCTCAGCCATGGAAAAAACCCCAAAACTCTGAGAGTCCAGGAGATAACGGTTAGGGAATTTCTCTTTACATGAGGCCTAAACCTGAAGTATTGTTCTCACCACATTAGCTTGTTCTCTTTATTATTTTGGAGCATGACTAATATAATATTTTTAATTCCTCTTCACTCTTCATCCACTACTGAAAATTGTTAATGAGATAGAGGATGCATCACTTCTTATTCATAGCTAAACCCCAGAAAAACAAATCCAATCAAAATCTCAGGTACACCCATTGAAACCCCACTTATCAGTGAGAGTATGTGGGGTTTCTGTGCAGGCTACATCCATAAAATCTTTACGGCAATGTTTTATTTACGTTTAAATATGCTCAAGATAATTACCAAATCAATCATCATGAAATACCTTTGAATCCAACTACATTTCAGGAAGGACAGCAGTAATGATAAGTGCTTTCCTATTACAGGCTGTTATTCCACTCCATTCTTCCATTTTATTTAGATGCTGGATTTCTGAAACGGCAACTTCAAAGTCCTGCATTTCTTAAAAGTGTGAATTATTAATAGCAACATGGTTAAGCTCCTGTACATTATTCATCTATTCCCACTAACTATTTGTGCTTCTGAAAATCCTTCTCCTCCTTTTTAACTGAACCTTACAGGACCAGGCTCCTCACAATAGCAAGAGCAATGCATTGGTGGCTGCTGAACAGACAGCAGCACCTGCCTGTGATACTGTAACACAAGCAAACTGCAGTGCAAAACATTTTATCTGAAAAATCCTTGCTTTTGCGTATTAGCAAAGGCTTTTGTAGTAATTGTGAAATGTCAATCCTCAAGCACATTGATTCCTCTTTCCCTGATTTGATCCCTCCCCTAACAAGTATAGTCCTCAAATGCTATCCCCCTGCATCCTGCAATGTCTTCCATATCCCCAAGGCAGGGACTCCTCAGCCTGCAACATGCTGTAGAGAGCTGCTGCCAGAGACCCACAGCTTTTATACCTTCTTCAGTTTCCTAATGCTTTGGTGCTATAGACACACTACCTACCAGTTGTACTCAGGGGGATAGATGACTTGTCATGAAGCTTGCAGCTTGTCTAAGTCAGATTTTGTGCTGACTCTGGGCGTAGCCCTAACTACACCATAATGATGCAGCTATAAAAGAGGTAACCAGGAACAGCTATTCATGTCTAAATTTATATTTTTAAGAAAGAATGGTATTTTCTCATGAACGATTTGTTTTAAAAAAAAGTTTTAGATATTTAGGGTCAGCGTTTTAAAGTACTGGAGTGCACTGAATTCCAACACCTTGCGAACATCATTAGGTCTGTAACTCCTCTAACAATTACTGTATTGTTAGATAACCAAGCACTATTAAAAGCCCAGAGAGGGTACTCGTCTGTGTCTCTGAAAAATCTTCTTCTTTTTTTTTTTTTTTAAATCTGATTGCAAGTGATTCAAAACCCCTTAAAGTGTGACAGTGTTCAGTGAAATTTTACCTAAATAGCTTTGAAATTATAACCTTCCTCTGCAAAGGATCAGCCTTCAGAGATGTACAAGTGTTTACTGAATGCTTAATATATATCAAAAGCAATTTTTAAAAAGATATAAATATATAAAAGATATAAAAATATGAACATGCATTTCTCACATATATTTTTAAATGTGTCAACAAAATGGAAGCTGTCCGCAGAAGGGAATTTAGGCCCCCAAGCCTCTCAAAATCCAGCAATATGTTTTACATATGATTCCAATATAAAACCAGGAACATTTTATGTGAGATTAAATGGTAATGCATATGTCTTGCATTTTTCTCTCAGCTGAAAGATTCAGACCCTGCAGATAATTCAGACACAGAGATTTTGAACTCAGGTGGTACCTGAATTTCTGCCTCTGAAGTATTTGGCTCTGTGCACACTTATATTCATCATTTTTCACACACTCACAAGGAAAGTCACTTTCTTTGACATGTGAATATCATCTGTCTCCATGAGTTACTTTGTCACCTTTCCATTAGCAAATGACTTTGAAATCAATAATCAGTGCTGAAGCTGGTAGTGCTGACATGGCTTTTTGTGAAGAGGGTTCTGTTCGGATACGTGCAAGTCCCTGGTGTACAGTCCTACTTCAGCATAACCAGCTGATGAGCACTGGAAAGACACAAAAGACGGTTCAATATTCTCAGCCTGCTTTCACTACCTGGTATTGTTTTACCTATCCATCCATCTACCCACCTACTGTTTCTGCACCTCTGCATCATTACTCACCTCGCTACATTTTTTTTTTATTTACTTCATTGTGCTTTAAAAATTCCTCCCTATAATCTCTCAACTCATTCATAAATTTTGGAAATTCTTAGGGTTGCCTGCTTCTCCCAGCATTTTCATTGTTTAACCCTCTTTACTCTTTTGTTGCTGTTTTCTCATGCTATTAAGTTACTTCTAGAACAACCACACAGAAAAGGAAGCTAATGGACTGATGCAAAATAGCCCTAAGATAAAAAAGGACTTTCACCATCCCCATTAAAAAAAATAAAAAAAATCAGGAAAACTAATTCATTAACAGTACTAAATCCACCGACTTAATGAAGCAGAAAGATAAGAGAATGCAAATATTATATACATCAGACCTTCTGAGTTAGTTACTAACTAAACAAACAGGAGTAAGATATTTTTTTGAGCAAGAGTAATTCCACTGAATCACACAAGCAGTGAATAGAATACGACATTTCAAAGATTTTCTAACTCCTGAGCTTGCCATCATCACTGTAGTTATCTGGAGCATACGTGACTAGCTACAGTGCTTCAGTAACTGTGATGTACTTATGAATTTTTAAATGCAGATTTGAGATAGCTCTAGTTTGCTTTGTGCATCCTTCTTGAGCTACCGGCACTACACAGAAATCCAGTAAGAATCACAGCCAAGAAGCAAGAAAACCCATGCATCTTCTTGTCCTATGTCATTACTAAAGAAACAAACAAAACCCATCTGAACGGTGGCAATCTGTTGTTCAAAAAATGATTTTTGCAGATGCTCTTCATATGGGATGCTCTTCAAATTACAGTTCCTTTTCCTGAGTTGCAGAGATGGAATCTAGTTCAGCATGCTCTTATGGTTTCTTTTTTTCCTCAAGAGAGCCTACCTTTAAGCAATTACATCATAAATGTTACTATTTGCCAAATATTTGTATATTAGAGGTGACCAAAAAGGATAACTAAGATACCAGCTTCTGCAAAGCCCCGTTTAAAATAGTCAAATGGAGTGTGAATTAAACTGTGACCTCACCAGTCAGACAAATGAACAATACCTCACTTAAGTAATCACACTGGCTTCAAGCCCTCACAAGCCAGATGATAACCCAAATTGAGGCAGACTCAGAATCTCATTCAGAGAAAACAGTGATGAATTTGCATTCATTGAGGCTCACAGTTGTTAAAACATATTGCTGTACAGTGTATCTTACTGTTGAGTTACACTTGTCTCCGATAAATAATCTATTGTAACATATGCTTTAGGATACAGCGAACTGAACTAATTCTAGAATGAACTTGGTAAAGGCAACTTAAGATTTGTACATTGGTAACCCCAAGTATGGTGCTTCCTGAAAACCTCACTGTGTTTCTGACTCAAGACAACATAAATGCTCTCTTCAGCTGAGACAGGCCCAAGAAGGAAAAAAAAAAGACATCTTCAGGTTGCTCAGCAAGCTTGTGAATTTAGCATAGGTAATTTCCACTATCACAGTATGTCTAAAATATCAACAGCCATTTTTTTTTTCCCTTACTTTTCAGTGTGTGTGGGAGGGGAAGCACATCATTACTCTTCCAGTTTCTACCCAGCTGGCTGAATTGCCTGAAATGCAGGGCTCTTGGTACTGTTAGTTCAGATGATGTTTCAACTTCTTATGATTGTTGGAGCTGTAAAATACCCTTAATCATAAAGTATGTTGACTACCGCTAATTTTGTTGCAAAACTTTTAAATAAAATCTGCCATGTTGAAACTACTATTACAGATATTCAACAGAATTTACACTGGCAGGGTTGTTTTATTTGTTGTCCTCATTTAGTAGATTTCAAAAACAACAAAAAGCAAAACAGACCAACCAAAATATGAAGGCAGAACTGGAACTTGCAGTTTGGTGGTGATACCCGATGAAATATAAATGGTAAAAAGAGAGTTCTAAAGAAAATCAGTGTTGGCGGGGGCTGCCTATTTTAACAGGTCCTCACCGAGGAAGTTTTGAAAAGCTTTGGAATAGGTACAAAGTTTTTCCACAGATAATACCATATTAAGCTATACTTATATCCAAATGTGGGAAGCTCATGCCCAGACATCTTACCACAGCATCTGCAGTCAATAGCAGTTATGTGACAAATCAAAAATTTCCAATTTCTTTAGCTTTCTCATTTCAAATATTCATTCAGTGAAAAAGAAACAACTTATTTCTACAGCACTCACGCACCTGCATAATACAAGGTTTAACATGGCATAGTTAATGATTATCTTCAATGAAGCTCTGTATTTTATTGAAGTTATGGCCCACAACAGTATAATCTGGAATAAAAACACATATTATGGGCCCTTCTAAGGTGTCTGATTGAAAAAAGGTAAAGTGCATCTCAAGTTGTGCAGTTGTACCAGGCAACAAAAAGAAGAGCAAACACAGCCAGGTAAACCTCATTAAAAATTGGGCCTTGCTTTTCAATGCCCTGAAAGAGCATTATAAATAGCACTACTCCAATATGGTATCATTTTAAGGGAGTGTATTAACAGCTACATTGCTTTCAGAGTCAAGATGAGGATAGCTTTGAAATTTTCTGAACATGCTAGTGCTCCTTAGAATAGAAATGAAAGAGCGGGCCCTAAAAATTCCTTTACTCACACAGAAGCCTCACCTTTCTGCTGTGGAGAACAACAGCAGAGAGTCACAATCTCTCAATTTTTTTGTATGACAGAATTGCTTATTCATTTCAGCAGTCTCCCTTGATTACTAAGCTTACTAGGTCCACTGGTGCCACTTAAGCAAACATCCTTGGAGAATTCTCCATGAGTATCTTAATTACAAGTCCAAGTTCCTGAATACTAAAAACTCTGGAGTAATATAAAAAAATGTGTTCTTTATGAAGCCTCATTTAAATTCACAAGTTAAATGCAAATTAAATTCGCAAGTTGTTTCATAAAGAATGCAGATCATAAAGATCTTAAGATTGGAGGGAGACAATAACCAAAAAGCTCTACTCTACGCAGCAGAGATCTTCTAAGTAGCTCAAAGCAATTTAACCAAGACCAGTTAACGATGTAACAAGTTTCTCCCTTCAAGGGACAAGACTGTAGCTTTTTTGAAACTCTCAGACTCAATCCATGTAAACCATGCTACAAACTTCAGATGTCTAATATATAAAATGAAGCAAAATATTTGTCACTGATCACAAGTCCAGATCTAAGAATACATCTTTACAGAGATACCCAATTTGTTCAGAAGTCACGCAATTTCAAGATAAATCCCTTGAGGAGCTAAATCAGCACTCTCATCAGACATACCTTGTCTTAAAGTTGCTGAACTCCCTCCTGTCCCATTGCACACCTTGAATGGGATGCATGAGAAACAGCCTCAATTAGCTCCTGGATTTTAATTTGCAGTCCATGTTCCTAAAACTTATACACCATGCTAAAAGCAACTCAATTGTAAGGAATGAACATCTTTAAAGCTTTCATTAAAAAGAACGACTGTCAATAAAAGTCCAAGTAGAGTACGCAGGAAATTGCAGTCTGTGTATCAGGGCTAAAGTCCCAGACACCTAAAATTTTAAGCATTGTAACTGCTTTGACCTGCAGCCCAAACACAGGTTTTACTTCTATCAGGCCAGAAAAATTCAAGCCCACTCCCCATAAAGTATATGTTAAGAGATTTTTACAAATTAGGTTGCCTTTCCTCCCAAAGGATAAAATTTTTCAATAGAGCTCCCTCATAAAACAAGCAATTGCTTTGCACCAGTCCTCTACCCATGACAGAAAACACAGAGTCCACCATACAGCTACTGTGTACTTTTATGCTCCGCATTTAAAAGATTGATATTCAATTGTGATTGAGATCAAACACCAAATCCTAATGAGCTGTCTTTCCCTGAAATTATTAAGCTACAAATTTTCCATGGAGATGATGTTTGTTCTCATCAACATTAGCTTATTCTTATTTCTCCTTCCTGAATAACTATTTATTATCTATCAGTTTTGAGCAAAACTGTATATTAATGTCTGAGGATAGAGATTTTTCTTTTCTAAAGGGCAGTCAGGAGAAAAATAGTAAATAATTTTTTTTCCTTTTTCTTCTTCCTTCAGAGGCCATAGGCTGCACCACCTTTTGAATGGGTAAGATGTATAAAGATATATATTTAGTAAATTTTTTTTTAATCCTTGAGAATATTACTGAGGAAAGTAATTTCAGAAAAAAAAACCCCAAACAGTTTCTGCCACAGCAGAGGTTAAAAATAGCCACAAAATACTACAGATGGCTCAACAGATCTAACACACAACTGTGCAGAGACACAGACTAGTCTACCTCTAGGACAATTTTGATAGGCATACCTTCAGATACAAGTAGAACAACAAAAATTGTGGGAGCAAAGAAGAATGAGATTCACTTTTTCAGAACTCTCAGTGTGTCTTTGCAACACTACATTGAGTTCTACTGCAGCTTTTGAGTCTGCACACACAATCTGAACAAAGAACAAGACAAAGCCATGGTAGCACATCATAACAGCAGCCTCCTACTGTGAACACCCCCTCACCCTGTCAACAAGGAAAAAAACCACAACCCAGAACTCTAACCAGAGACAAGTCCTTGGGATACAAATGCTTTTCTTCTCTTTTCTCCTCCCTGGAGAAGATTCCTAGACACCCCAGAGACTAGAGAACTATTCTTTCAAGCCACATGAAGAAAGCTTTGGCACCAAAACCACAACTTGTCTTCCCAGGTAGAACAAAGTGCTCAGGGTAGAAAAGGAAACAAAACACTATCTAGCCCATTCTATCTGCCATTTTAAAAGTTACTTCTCTTCAGCAAGTGAGTTTGAATACCATTACCTGGCAATAGGTACAGGCTCTGTTTCTAAAAAGGTTAGAATTAATTTCTATTTGTTTTCAGGAACCATTACCTTTGTTGATTTCTATCCTTCTAATGTGACTGAGAATTCACAAAAAAGTAATGCCCTTTCAATCCCCCCAAAGAAACGAAGCTTGGTCTTAATGCAAGTGAAGCATACAAGGCACAGCTGTGATGGGCAGTTGGCCATTTCATGAGGATTACCACTGATTCTTTAAAGGGAATTTAGGGCACTGGTTTGTGAGCAGATAGAAAACAGTGCATTTAGTCAAAATCTCAGCTATAGTAAGTTAGAAACGACAGTAACTGAAACGTTACACCTCAAAGAGGAAAATAATATAAAATAGCAAATTCAAAAATACTACAGAAAATGACGTGATGCTCTCTGCTGCCAAGACATCAGCATCTATGAACTCTAAAGTATCAGGTTCTTGGCTTCTTTGAAATACCTCATGATTAGATGATGAGTTCTTGATTATGATTTATGTTTACTTAGTTTCTCTGTAGCCTATTGCCCCAGATTTCATGCTGTCCTCCCCCATCTCTAATATCTGTAGGTTGAGAAAAACAGAGATCCAACTCATTCAGGTGGGTTTAGCACACATCACACCGCATGTGAGACACTGAGGAAAGCGATACACTTATCGGTCTGTGCTGTACAGGCTCCAGAACTCGGTAACAGAGCAGCTTCTCTTTTCCAAAGCCTAATGACTGACAAGGCACCTTAATTGGGATTCCTTCAGTAATAAGAAAAACAACCACCTACTTCTCAATAAGTAACTGGCGTAAACCCACTAGGTTATTACAAAGTTTTATGACTACTGCAAACTTACAATTTTATAAATCACATGGCATACCTTGGTTTGAAGGAACTAAATTTCTTCCCTGAACTTGAACATAATGAAGTTCATTTTGGGGTGGGTTTTTTTAAAGTTCATTCCAAAACAGCTGACCAGCTCCTGAAGGGCCTTGGCAGGGACTCCAGACCTTGCTAATTAGTGGCTCCGTCACCTGATACTTTTATAAACATATCCACAACAACCGAAAAAAAGAATTTTGTTTTTATACTAATTAACCTTGAACCTGACTAAACTATAAACATTTTACAATTTGAAACAGCACCACTTGGTACTGCACACAAGATAGGCACTAACTATAAAACCTCCACAGCAAGGAACTAAATTTATTATGGAATTACCAGAATGGAATAAGTACGTTGAATTATTTATTTTCCACTAACCATTCAAAGAGAACTTGAATGAGGCAAAATCCAATAAGTGAACCCATGATTTATGTATGAAGCATACCATATTAAGTCATAATTTATGGCATACTATACTCTAAGGAAAAAAAAAAAGAGTTTGTTAACAGCTAAAACAACAGAATGAATGCAAAGTGATGCTCATAATGAAAGAAACCTTGGTTTCATCTTATCTGTCAAAGTAGATTTTAGAGAGGAGGGAAAAAAATAGTAAAAATATCAAGAAGAAAGAAAAAGTTTGTTGTGAGAATTACCTTTTTTCTACCATGAACACATTAAAGGTTTTACAGCGATGGTAATCACAACCGAAAATTTATCTTTGTATTTGTTGACCAGCAAAAGCTTTTGTTTTGCAATTAAGAGCTCCATACAAACAGCCAGAGACACAGATTGCAGCAAAGTAGTATTAGCACTTGTAACGCCAGAGCCTCCCTCACAACTACAGCTATTATTCTTTCTCGAGATTTATACTCTGACAATAGTACGATACGAAGCCTAAAACCAGAGACAAACCCAGTAACAGCTGCAGGAAACTCAAGAGGGTGAACGACCTCTGCACCACATCACACGTGGACGCCACTAAGATCACCTGTACCACGAGTGAACACAACAAAGCAGCACCCTTTCTTTCCCAGGGAGAAAAACTTCCCCGCCGCGGGAGCGAGTGGCTGGGGCCGGGCAGGGCCGGGCCGGGGCCAGGAGCCCTCAGCCCCCCCAGCCGCTGGGCGCGGAGGGCGGCTCGCCCCGCCGGGCATCCTCCCCGGGGGCCGCAGCCTCATTCCTTCAAAAGCGGTCAAA